>OU696696.1:202858411-203157019 GCA_916050605.2 Platycheirus albimanus
GAAATCCTCGACATATTCTAGCGTCTCTCCATTAAGATAAATAGGAACGTTGACCGCATTTGTCATGACTTTTGTTTTATCTATGTTGGCCTGGAGACCTGCCTTTGAGCATTCCGTACTTAGTTGGTTAATTAAATTTTGAAAGGCTTCAGGGTTATCACTCATCAAAATTATATCATCAGCAAACCTCAAATTTGAGAGATATTTTCCATTTATTTTAATTCCGATACTTTCCCAGTCTGTTTCTAAAACATTCTTCTAGAGTAGCTGCAAAAACTGGTAACGGGATTGGGTCTCCTTGTTTTGTGCCGCTGTGCAATTTAAATGGTTCTCCGAAAATTTCAGTTTTTATCTGAGCAGTTGAAGAGTCATAAATATGTTTGAAGATTCTTACCCAACGAACGTTTACGTCTTGGTTAAGAAGTGCGTTCCACATAAAGTTTTGGTTTATTGTGTCAAAAGCCTTCTTGAAATCAATAAAAAGGAAATAAACTGGTATTTGATACTCTCCACTTTTTTCAATAATTTGATTGACAGCTTGGAGGTGATCTACAGTTGAGAAACCTGATCTGAATTCAGCTTGCTCCACAGGTTGGTTTTGACTTAGATGTTTTTCTAGCCTTTTGTAGACACATTTTGCAAATATTTTGTATATATTCGATATGAGACTTATTGGTCGGTAGTTGTTGATGTCGTCTCTTTTCCCTTTTTTGTGCATCAGTGTTATGTATGACTTCGCCCATTGTATTGGAGTTTCTTCGGTTGCGAAAACTTCATTGAAAATATCTTTCAACCATACTGCAGATGTTTCAATTCCAAATTTAAGAATCTCAGCTTCGATCCCATCGCTACCTTGGCTTTTCTCATTTCCGAGTTCCATTATTGCTTTTTTTACTTCCGCATTCAAAAAAGGTAAAATATCTTCAGATTCCTCTTCTTATCTTCGTTCAAGAAGGTTACTCTGTTGCTGGTCGTTTGAGTATAGGGCTTTGTAAAACTCTGTGGCAATTTCATTTATTTGTTTTCTATTTCGAATTCGTTCGTTGTTTTTTGAAACACCTAATACCCATTCCTTACTCACATTCATACTTTGTTTTACTTTTTTAATTGATTTTGTACTTTCTCGGACATTTCTTATAGTTTTTTCATTGAATTCTCTGATTTCTCCTTAGCTTCTTCTCCTTATATCCTTTATTAATAATCGTTGTTCTATTTTTTCCCTCTCCGAGATGTTTTCAATTTTTCTTAAAAATTCTCTCCTTTTATCATGTTTTGGGTGACCGCTGATATTTTATTTTCTCTTCTCTTGTCTTGTGAAAATATGCTTAGAGGATGTTATTTTCAAAGTTGTTTCCAATTGGTCGTATTTTTCTTGGAACGTCCTATTAACACTCATTTGTTTAAAATGCCATGGCGGAGTTTTAACTCATTATTATAATTCCCAATTTCGATCTGGCTAAGTCCTTTTTTCATTATCTTGTGTGTCCTTTTGTGAAGTTTTCTTGTTTTATGACTAATCACTAACTTTCCTCTTACCAACCTGTGATCTGAGTCGTATTCAAACTTATTCAAGACATCGACATCTTTAACCATCGATCTGTTATTAATATGAATGAAGTCAATTTGGTTTTTATGTTGGTGATTCGGTGAAATCCAGGTGCACATCCTGTTATCTTTTTTCTTGAACAGTGTATTTGCCACAGTAAGCTTATGTTGCCATAACCATTGTAGCATCCTTTCCCCTCGCTCATTTCTGTTTCCATATCCATACGGTCCTATAATTGGTTCTTCTCCAGGTTGTTTGTATCCAATGCGTGCGTTAAAGTCACCCATCACTATGGTTAGTTCAGATTTGAGTTGATTAACAGCTAAATCCAATGTTTTGTAGAAATTCTCTAGTGTTTCAACCGAAGCTTGTTCTGTGGGCGCATAAACTTGTATGATCGAGGTTTTAACTTTTCCAATTCGAATTTTCATTCCAATGATTCTTTCACTATATCCTCTTATTTCTATTATCGATTTTTTCCAGCGCTCATGAATTAAAAATCCTACTCGATACTGCCCTTTAGTTTGACCAATATATGAAACTATGTGGCCTTCTTGAGTTTCCACGATTTCTTCTCCCAATCTTCGTACTTCCTCTAATCCAGTAATGGTCCCATTTAATTTTGTTCCTCGCATTTTCAAACTCGTGCATTCTTTTCTTCTGATAAGAGTGATCTAGCATTGTATGTACATAATGGAGATCTCGTTTTCAATTTCTTTCTTCTCATTCTTGGAAGCTGAGTTTAGGGATGAAGAATGTGAAGTTGATGGGTGTGAAGATTGTGGTGATGGTGGTTGTGGGGATGTTGGTTGTGGTGGTGGTGGTGGAGTAGGTTGCGATGATGCTTGTGGTGGAAATTTAGATGTTGTTTTACTTGTTGTATCATTTTCAGTTTGTTGGGGGGCTTGGCCATAATCGTCCACGGTGGCCAACTGGATTGGACGATGTTTTCTTTTTTCTTTGTTTTCAGTGTATCGTTTTATTTTTGTCAACGTTTTTGTGTGTGTTTTAACTTTCAAATTCGTTTTCACATTCTTATGCCCGTGCCTACTGCATCATTGGTTCTTATCATCGCGATCATTTTCATTTGTAGAAGATTCTGACGCTGAATTTTCATTTTAAGAAATTAATCCAAAGTACCTAATTTTTCAAGAGTTTCAGCATTTCTTACTTTATTTTTCTTTTCTTGTCAAAAGTTTTTCCGAACCCCGCTGTTTAATGTTTCCATTTTTTCCCTTGAAATGCTCCCTTCCTTTTTCGCTTCTGCATCTTCCTTGAACATATCATTTCTCAGGTAAATTGGATTTCCACTTCTTTGTCGTAGCTTTACCTTATTTCTCATAACTTCTTCTTTTTTCTTTAAAGTTAAAAATCCTACCATAACAGGTCGGCTTTTATTTCCTTTTTTCCCAAACCTGTAAATAAAATCTATGTCTCTTGTGTCCAATTCTTCTCCTAAATCATTTGTTACTATTTGGATGATGAATTTCTCAGGCTGGTCTAGATTTTCTTCTATTTCATCTATATTTGAGAAAATTATGTTTTTCCTTCTCATTATTCTGTCTAGCCGTGTGATTCTTTTGTCTTGTTCTTCTTGCTTTAGTTTGATTGCTGAAATTCCGCTTGATATTTTATCGATTTTTGTTTCCATACTCTTTTTCGAAACTTCAATGTAATTTTTAATTCTTCTTTTGAATTTCGAATTTCCCTTAAAATTTCCTCTAAACTCATTTTTGATTTTTAATATCTGGCAATACTATTTTTCTATCTCTGATTTGAGTCTCGCTGTGGTTGACGTCTCCTGTCGTTTTGACGTTTGTAATTTGTAAATAATTTATTTTTGATTGAATCGTGTTCTCTTGATTTTGAGTAAATTTGTATTTAAAAATAATCCCTCTAGTTGGAACAAATAATAAATTGCAACACCGCTCCCGATGCAAAAATAGAATTATGCACAAAAGTACATATATATATTCACAAGAATATTTCTAATTTTCCAATAAATTGATGGAATCTATATGACGGTGACGTACCTTTCTGATGAAAAAGGATATGCGATCAATGTCTCCCTCGGCAGACACCCAGCAGGACCCAAAAAAATACAGCTTCCAGCAAAAAAACGACCCCGAACAGCGCACGACCTCGAAAACACGACCAACCAACACGAATCAAAAAAAAAACATGGACATTACTGTACCACAAGTAATTAAATATATTACAGTTCAATGAAATTGTTATTGAGATTGTCAATATAACAGTTCGTTGAAACCGTTACATTTTTCGCAGAGTGCTTTTGTTTTCATTAAGTAACAAGTTCATTTAGTTCAGCCTTAAATTAAAAAAAAAATTCAAGTGTGAAGTGTTTTTAGGCCAAAATACTAGATAAAATCGAAGAAAACGATTTGGAATCACCGAGTTAGTACTTAATTTTCATACATAAATTAAATTGTATGTATCAGTTATTCTGTTTTATGTACATGTAGGATGTAGGTACTTCCAACCTCCAAACTTTGTTTCCGAAAACAAAGTTTCAACTGCAGTATTTTTAAGTACCTAGGTTTTAAAAGAAAATAAATCATTGAAATTAACTAAATGTTTTAACATTTATGCAGGGATTTCAAAAGCTTAGACGAACTCCATGAATCGGTCGAGGCCAGCACATTATTATGTATGTATCCAAGAACGGCCCAATCCATCGATAAGTAGTATGTAATTCTGTAAAAATTACAATTCATACGGTACCTACTTATTAGCTTTCTGTCTGCCAATTTTTAAATGCTAAAGGCAACAATATTGTAACCGATGTTAATAATGCTATTGAAGCACAACCAAGACGTCCAATAAACTTTTGCGATGGTAAAGTCACAGTTTATTTGACGTCTTGGTTGTGCTTCAATATCATCGGCTACAATATTGTTGCCTATAGGTGTTAAAACTTGTCAGAAAGAAAGCTAATAAGTACCGTATGAATTGGATTTTGTACAGATTTACATACTACTTATCGATGGATTGTGCTGTTCTTGGATACATAATAATATGCTGGCCTCGTCCGATTCATATGATTTGTCAAAATCATTATGGTTTTTGGAATGTAGAAAAACAGAAGCTCTTTTTATCTTCTCTGGTTCAAAGAGCAGAAGTAAAAATACGGAAACAGAATGCGCAAAAACCTAGACAAACATAGAGAAATTACTATTTGCCAAAAAAGGAGTTAAAAATCTAAGGGTATGTTTAAATTTGTTTGTAGTACATTTGCAATCGAGTTGTTTAAGTTTTAATGAAAAATTTGTCGATGATGGGAGTGCATATAGATATACGGGACTTAATGGTAGACAAAAAAAGAAAATACAAAACATCACCCCAGAAAAAAGAGCTAACTTCGTTCGTGGGCACATTGACGGCTTTCTAAGGGTAGAGTGCCATTATTGCACGCGCTATTCGAAACTTCAATGCCTAAGTCCTGACCTTAGCATTTCAACTATGTTTCGCTTATACAAGTATATCTGTCACAAAGAGAAGTTAGCCCAGTATCGCAATATATTTATCCCCAAATCTTTCATTCCTATGATCCACGATTGTCTTTTACATTCCAAAAAAAGATCAGTGTACTGAATGTAGTGCTTATAAAGATGCAAATGAGCAGGAAAAGACGGTCCTAGAGATAAAATGGCAAGAGCACAACCAGCGTGGAAACAACTCACTTCATACGAAGAAAGCTGACAGTGAAAATAAAAATGAAAAATTTTATATCAATATGAATTGAGGTGATTTCCAAAACCAGCTATCGGGAAAAAATTAGAAAATGAGATATGCATGTCACTTTTTAGGTCTTTTTAACGCGTTTCTGATTCAAATAAAAATAATTGCCTAAACAGGTCAGAGACATAGTAATTCAATGTCCAAAAACGGATTTATTTCCAAAACAGAATATTGAACACCAAACGTCTTTTCCAAAATGGCTTTTACAGAAGACTTGGTGTTCAAATACGCTGTTTAGGAAATAAAGTCTTCTTTTTTCGGAGTAAATTGACTAATGTTTTTTCCAAAATGTGTTACGGTAAAATTTACCGTTACAAAGACTACTTTTCCACATCCCTTTTCTGGTTCCTTCCGCTCCCTTCTTTTTTTTAATACAGGTACTTTTCTAAGAAGGTTGAGGGAACGATTGATGGAAACCAACAATCTACGAATCTACCGAATCTACGATAACATCAACTATGTGACAGGCGGTCTGACAATGACAACTGCGAACAATAAAACCCATCAGACAGACGGTCTGACGTAAGTACACAACCCAGAAAGGAAACGACACGAAGATTTAGTAGATAACATCGACCGCTACAAAACTACGAAGGGTCGTAGAACAGTTGCAGCATATGGCCCAAAATATATATATATACTTTCCCTGTACCTCCGATGCCAACCACCCCTCAATTCCCTAAAATCGCAACAGAAATCCACCGAATTTTGGAAATCGCGAGGTAGCAAGTATCCTTCCATAATTTGTTTTGGTTCTGCCATGGATTCCTCGTTAGTTTTGTTTAGCTATTTTGGAGGGGAAAAATGCGTCTAATCGAAATTGAGTTTTTCAGCTTTGAAATTTTTTCTATCACAAAAAAAAATAGTGGGAAACGAAAAGCTGAATGCATTCATTGAATAGCTTTCCACTGGAAAAAAAAACTAGTGGCCGGGGAATTCAATGATGACTTGCAGTAAGCTGGGGTGATAACGGCGAGTAAGCGAGACCGCAGGACTTCGAATAAACGGTGTTGCACTTCAGCTAATAGGCTGCAAGTTGCTAACGAAATCCCGTCCTCGATATCCCCGATCACTGATTGGCTGAAAGCGAGAACAAAAAGACCAAGTAGCTGCCTTCCAGAGATGGTGAAAATCTGGAAGGACACTTCTTGATTGTCGAGAAAAGGAACCAGAGGTTTGAAAAGAAAATAAGTGAGAAAACAATTTGTCAGAGAAAAGGAAAAATCTATTTCGTAGTGTAGAGTAAAGTAATTAAAGTTGAGAGTTTTCTTTTGGATAGACTTGAGAAAATTTATCTTGTGGTTGTGGTACGAGCGTACGAGGTTTTCAAGGCAGAAGAAGGAAAAGTTAATGTCAGGAGGAAGGACATTTTGTTAACAAGATAAAAGATAAGTAGAGTGCTACATTTTGTATATTGTGTGTATGAATTGTGATTGAGACAATTCTGATTGTTTTCCAAATTGTCGGTTTATTTTTGTTGCGAAAATCCGCGAAATCATCGTTCACGTGAAGTTAGTCCGTTTTTAAATTCAATCTTGTGTTCAAAAATAAGTTTATTGCAAGGTTTCCCAAACAACAATACCAATACAAATTAAAAATACTTTGAAATCCATATTCGGGAATATAAAATTTGATCTTTTATTTAATAGAAATAAATTTCGCTTCAACGTCGGTTCCGCTCTAGAGGTTTGTGATTTCCTACTATAAAAAAAAATCACTGGCGCCCACTTTTTTACTTCATGTAAGTACGCCGTTGTGGCAATTTATATAAACAACATCGATGAAATATATTTACATCACAATAAATTAATCAAACATCATTTCTCTGATTAATCGAATGCGAACAGTTTTGATCCATCAGATCACATTTAATCGAACCAACCCTTTGCTGAGCTAACCAGTGAGCAGCATCGAAAAGTTGCTCATTGTAAAATTAATTGCGCGAACGGATCTTTTTTTTTTTTTGACGTTTAATTTTTTTTATTTCTCATTAAATCGAATTTCTCAATCGCGTGCACTTCGGTGGTGCATTTTCTTAAATTCCTTTTTTTTAGTAATAATATCGTTTTGTTGTTGTCTGGATCCGAAAATCCAAGTTGCGGTTTTCTAGTGCTATCGTCATCCTAAATTTCGCGTTATTAATTCTTACGATAAGTGGCGATCAACGTGGGCAAAATTCAGAGCCATCTCCGAGGTGAATTTTTTTATGGAAGACCAGGAGTGTGTGTTGTGTTGTGGAATATTTGGAGTTCTTTTTAGGGAAGTTTCTTGTTTTAATTTAATAATTAATATCATATTCTTTTACATTGTTTGAGTCCCTTTTACTTCCCTTGTATTTTTTTTTTGTTTCAGAAAAGGATTCATAAATTATAAAATCTTCAAGTGGTTGCCGAGGACAGTGTGCTGTGACCTGCGAAATTGAGGTGGATTTTTTTTTGTTGTTACACACAAATTGAGTGAGTTTGACTTTTTATTTTTTTATCTTATTGTCTTTAGAATCGCGTAGTTTTTAAAGTAAATTCCGTCACATGAATTTCCCACATTTAAAAGACATAGGTACGGGTACACACCTATATTAACTTTTGGCAATTTTTTTTAACAATATTTAATCAAAATTTCTTTTGCTTTGGATGGACAATCATCAAGGGTTGCCACTTTATTCGTTTTAACGTTTTTTTTTGTGGTTCATTTTGATTGAACCCTTTCTTATTATTTTTCTTTAATATTGGAATTCGATTTTATTCATAATTATTCTCTTATTTTTTTTAACAACTTTTTTTGATTTTTATTTTTACTTTTATATTAAACTCGTCCATTTTAAATTTTTTTTGTGTGATAATTATCAGATTTTTTTTTAAAGCAACTCTTGGTATAGAGTTATAATTTTTTTTTTTGTTGGATTAGATATTTTTGTAAACTTAAAATTTTGTATGGTTGTCTTAATTAAAGTTTTTTTGCGGTACTATTTTTTTTTTGGTTTAAGAGTTTGAGCAATTGTAAGGGTTGCGTTTTTTTTTTGGAATTTCTGATTGGATCAGATTTTTATTGAAGGTCATTTCAGATATTTCTTTCGAATTTTTTGTTCATTTTGAATTTTCGTTTGTTAGTAATTTTCAAAATTTGTTGTCCACTTTAATTTTAGATTTTCATTTATTGACATTTTATTTTACTTTACTTAGAGGTCAGTTTCAATTTTAATTTTAAATATGAGTTCATTTTTGGGATTTCGGTTTAAAATTTTGTTGTTATTTTTGTTAGTTGTTCTATAGAATGGATGTAAATAGGCTTAACAAAGAAGAACTCATTTATGAGTTAAAGGCTCGGGGTCTAAAAGAGGGAACAGTAGATAATATGAGGGTCACGCTCAGAGCTTCACGCACCTTGGAACGTGATGGATCCATTTCGGCTGAAAGCCCCCATTACCCGTTTTCGTTTGAGGAAGATGGTAAGGCAGTTCAAGCTTAAGTGTTGGAAATTAAGAATCTTCTGAAATCCCCTCCAAAGAATCCGAAGTCGTCGGAATTTTTGAAGATTCGTACAAGAATCGAATGGTCTCTTGGTAGGATTTGTAGGGCGAAAGCAGAGTCTTCTGATGAAGTAAATGAGGTTGCGGAGTTAAGGGGAGAATTGTTATTACTGATGGGGGTGAAGAGGATGAAAAAGAAAAAGAAAACAACAACAACAATACGTCGACAGCAGCGTTGGTTGCGTAACCACCTGCAAACGTCGTCCAACGAGCGCGCTCAGGATTTCTAAAACAGGATGAACCCTGTGACCGGAATTCTGAGCGCATTGAAAAATGGAACGTGAAGTTCTCTGGTGAGCGGTGCGGTTCATCAGTGAACTCATTCATAGAAAGAATCGAGGAACTTAGGAAATCGCGTGGGGTTTCACATGCTAGACTTTTGAAATCAGGTGTGGATCTGTTTACTGGGAAGGCACTTTTTTGGTTTAGGGCGATTAGGGACAACATTTCTAGAGTGGGAAGAATTGATTAAGGAGTTGAAGTAAGAGTTTTTACCATCGAACTATGATGACCTCTTGATGGATGAGGTCAGGCGTCGAACCCAGGGTAAAGATGAGACAATGGGAATGTACATTGCTCTCATGCAAACCCTATGTAAAAGATTCTCTGAGCCGTTGAGTGAGAATAGGAAATTAACTTTTCTCATGAAAAACATAGCTCCTTTTTATCAAATGCAATTAGGCTTGGCTGATATTAAATCAGTCAATGAACTGGTTGCGTTGGGTATTAAGTTAGAGACAATCAGGTCTACCGTGGAATTTTTCGTGCCTCCTCCTTCTAGTCGCAACAGGAAGGCTTTGGAGCCTGATGTTGCTTACGTTGCTTCCGTTAAGGAAGCAACGGTTGCAGTTAGTAGAGACCCAACTCCTAATATAACAATACGTTGTTTTAACTGCAATAGGGAATGACATTTTTCTACTACTTGCTCCGCTCCTAGGCGTTGTTTTGGTTGTGGTACTCTGGGTACAACTCGAAGTAATTGTAGACGTTGTTCGGGAAACGCGCAGCGGACTCTTGGGCCAGCAGGACAAGATCGCTTCCACCGCAATTAGAAAGGTCGCCTGCTGACGAACAGCTGGTGAAGCAAGTAAGGTTAGGTTTCACATTAGATAGAAGTGGGGATGATAGGCTTCTATATTTAGGAGTCAACATTTATGGGATTAGATTCTTAGGCCTTCTAGATTCAGGAGCTTCGCGAACTATTATTTGTAGAGATGTTTGGAGAATTCTTAAAGATTTAGGACTTCAGTTAGATAATTCAAATGTGAGGCAGGTTCATTTAGCTGATGGTGCAGGTGTAGGAGTTTTGGGGGTAGTTAATCTACTAATAGTAGTGGAAAATAAATCGGTCTTGATAGAGTGTTTAGTGATATCCTCCCTTCCCCATGCGATGATACTCGGTGCAGATTTTTGGGCACTTTCAGGAATCGTCCCGGATGTTCGATCTCGCATGTGGAGTTTTCGAGCCAAGAAATGGTGTCTTCGATAGAAACTTCGTCCATAACCAAAGAGTCTGAATTAGACGACGATCAGAGGGGCAAGCTAAGCTCATTAATCGAAAACATGTTTAGGAATATTCCAGAGGGATTAGGAGTTATACTTCAATGGTCGAACATACCATTAGAACGTCGACAGAACCAATCAAACAGAGGCACTACCCGGTTTCACCGGCAATGAAGGTTCATATAGATAAAGCTCTTCACGAGATGTTAGAAGAAGACGTGATTGAAAAACCAAATAGACCGTGGGCTTCCCCATAGTTTTAATTAAAAAGAAAGATGGTACCTTTAGGTTCTGTGTCGATTATAGGAAACTAAATCAGGTTACGGAAAGGGACGCATACCCTCTTCCGATAATTTCAGCCATTTTGGACAAGCTTAGGAATGCAAAATTTTTAACATCGCTGGATATTAAATCCGCATATTGGCAGATTCCCATGGCGGAGGAATCTCGAAAGTATACTGCCTTCATGGTACCCGGTAGGGGACTCTTTCATTTCAAAAGAATGCCTTTCGGTCTGCACAATGGCCCTGCCACATGGATAAGGTTTATTGATAGCGTTTTAGGGCCAGAATTGGAGCCATTTGTATTTATGTATCTTGATGATATAATTATTGTCACAGATACATTCAAGAAACATCTCGAAATTCTTAACGAAGTTCTTAGGAGATTACGTGAAGCAGGGTTAAAAGTAGGTCGGGAGAAATGCAACTTTTGCAGACCCTCCCTTAAATTTTTAGGTTATTAAGTAGATAGAAATGGATTACATGTTGATCCAGAAAAGGTAGATAGTATGGTTAGGATACCTGCACCCAAAAATGTAAAAGAAGTTATGAGTTTTGTAGGGACTGTTTCGTGGTACAGACGCTTCGTACCAAATTTCGCTACAATGGTTAGGCCCTTAACTGATTTACTTAAGAAGAGTAAAAAGTTCGTCTGGACTCAAGAATGCGAAGATTGTTTTAGAAAAGCCAAAGAGTGCTTGATAACGGATCCAATTTTAACACGTCCCGATTTTAGTCTTCCATTTGTCGTCCAAGCTGACGCGTCCGATTACGGTATCGGGGCCGTTCTAACTCAAACATTTGAAGATGGGGAAAAAGTGATTTGTTACTTAAGTAGGTCCTTCAAACGAAACGAAAGGAACTATTCTGCGACGGAAAAGGAGTGCTTAGGTGATTTGTGGGCAATCGAAAAGTTACGACCTTACGTTGAAGGAGTTCACTTCACGGTCATAACGGATCATTATTCATTAATTTGGTTGAATAACCTGAAAGACCCACAAGGTAGATTAGCGCGCTGGGCAGTTCGGCTTCAGCAGTTTGATTTCCAGATCATTCACCGTAAGGGAAAAGATCATGTCGTTCCTGACATGTTATCTCGGGGAGTTCCAGTAGTGGCTGGGATTTCAGATGAGGACTTAGACCCGTGTGTGACCAAAATGATCTCTGCAGTAGAGTCAAACCCGTCAGATTTTCCGGCCTGGAGGGTAGATGGTGGCCGATTGTATAAATTTGTGAAATCAAATCACGTAGTAGTACACGAAGACAACCATGAGTGGAAGTTAGTAATAGGGAAGAGAGATAGATTAGGTATTCTAAGAGAGTGTCATGATAATCCTTTAGCTGGACATATGGGAGTTAGGAAAACCTTCGCGGGGATAGGAACAAAATATTATTGGCCTAAAATGAGGGGGGATATTACTAGGTATGTTAGAAATTGCAAAATATGTCAACAAGTGAAACCTGTCAACGATAAACCAGCCGGTCTTATGACTGAAAGAGTAGGAGCATCTTCTCCGTGGGAGATGATAAGTGTGGACTTAGTAGGGCCATTACCCAAGTCCAATAGGGGCTTTATGTACATTTTGACTGTAGTAGATTATCTTACAAAATTTCCATTATTGTTTGCTTTAAGGTCGGCTACTGCAAAGGCAGTATGTAAGGAGTTAGCGGATAACGTTTTTTTTCTTTTTGGAGTACCAAAAATTGTCATCTGTGACAACGGTCCACAATTTAAAAGTAGGGAACTAAGTTCACTTTGCAAGGAGTATTCTTCTAATATATGGTTCACCCCACATTATCATCCTCAGGCTAACGCCGCGGAGAGGATGAATCAAAGTATTAAGAAAACCTTGAGAGCTTACGTTTCTGAGAATCATCGCATTTGGGATTCTCAATTGGCTAAAGTAGCTTGTGCTATACGCACGTCCGTCCATGAAGTATTAGAAGTCACTCCATACTATGCAAACTTTATCAAGGAGATGGCAACGAGTGGTAGAGATGAAAGTTGGATTAGTAACGAGGCTTTAGACAGGGACACCAGTTTAGTATCGGGAACGGATATAGGAGAAAAGTTTAAGAAACTTAGAGCGGATATTGCTGCAAAGCTAACAGTAGCATCGAAAAAGACAGCAGAAACATACAACCTCAGGAGGAAAGACGCTTAATATCTCCCGAATGATGTTGTATGGCGAAGAAACTTCGTCCTTTCGGACGCAGCAAAGCTGGCACCAAAGTTTGTGGGCCCTTTTAAAATAAGTAAAAGATTGTCTCCCTGGACTTATGTTCTGGAAGACGAAAATGGCAAGGATCGTGGCACTTGGCACACGAAAGATCTGAAGACTTTTATTTCCTTAACGGAAAACTTGTAATACTAAAAGTCCCTTTTTGAGTTTTTTAATTTTTTTTGGGGGTTCAAGAAAATTTTCTTTTAGGACAGACTACCATTTTGGTCTAATATAACTCCTATCCTGTGTTGTGTTGTGTACCAATATTTTTCGTAGGAAGTGGTTTAATTTTATGGAAAACTAAGCACATTTCCAAGGAGAAAAGGGTGTGATTTGATACGGTAAAATTTACACAAAGACTACTTTTCCAGATCCCTTTTCTGGTTCCTTCCGCTCCCTTCTTTTCTTTAATACAGGTATTTTTCTAAGAAGGTTGAGAGAACCAACAATCTACGAATCTACCGAATCTACGATAACATCAACTATGTGACAGGCGGTCTGACAATGACAACTACGAACAATAAAACCCATCAGGCAGACGGTCTGACGTAAGTACACAACCCAGAAAGGAAACGACACGAAGATTTAGTAGATAACATCGACCACTACAAAACTACGAAGGGTCGTAGAACAGTTGCAGCATATGGCCCAAAATATTATATACTTTCCCTGTACCTCCGATGCCAACCACCCCTCAATTCCCTAAAATCGCAACAGAAATCCACCGAATTTTGGAAATCGCGAGGTAGCAAGTATCCTTCCATTAAATAATTTGTTTTGGTTCTGCCATGGATTCCTCGTTAGTTTTGTTGAGCTATTTTGGAGGGGGAAAATGCGTCTAATCGAAATTGAGTTTTTCTGCTTTGACATTTTCATTTTATCACAAAAAAAAGTGGGAAACGAAAAGCTGAATGCATTCATTCAATAGCTTTCCACTGAAAAAAACTAGTGGCCGGCGAATTCAATGATGACTTGCAGTAAGCTGGGGTTATAACGGCGAGTAAGCGAGACCGCTGGACTTCGAACAAACGGTGTTGCACTTCAGCTAATAGGCTGCAAGTTGCTGACGAAATCCCGTCATCCCCCGGTCACTGATTGGCTGAAAGCGAGAACAAAAAGATCAAGTAGCTGCCTTCCAGATTGTGAAAATCTGGAAGGACACTTCTTGATTGTCGAGAAAAGAAACCAGAGGTTTGAAAAGAAAATAAGCGAGAAAATAAAAATTTCAGGAGGGAGGACATTTTGTTAACAAGATAAAAGATAAGTAGAGTGCTACATTTTGTATATTGTGTGTATGAATTGTAATTGAGACAATTTTGATTGTTTTCCAAATTGTCGGTTTATTTCTGTTGCGAAAATCCGCGAAATCATCGTTCACGTGAAGTTAGTCCGTCTTTAAATTCAATCTTGTGTTCAAAAATAAGTTTATTGCAAGGTTTCCCAAACAACAATACCAATACAAATTAAAAATACTTTGAAATCCATATTCGGGAATATAAAATTTGATCTTTTATTTAATAGAAATAAATTTCGCTTCACCGTCGGTTTCGCTCTAGAGGTTGTGATTTCCTACTATAAGAAAAGTCACTGGCGCCCACTTTCTTACTTCATGTAAGTACGCTCTTGTGGCAATCTATATAAACAACACCGATTAAATATACTTACATCACAATAAATAATAATCAATCAATAATCAAAACCTATAAAACATCATTTCTCTGATTAATCGAATTCGAACAGTTTTGATCCATCAGATCACATTTACTCGAACCAACCCTTTGCTGAGCTAACCGGTGAGCAGCATCGAAAAGTTGGTCATTGTAAAATTAATTGCGCGAACGGATCTATTTTTGGGATTTTTATTTTTTTTTTATTTCTCATTAAATCGAATTTCTCTATCGCGTGCATTTCGGTGGTGCATTTTCTTAAATTCCTTTTGTTTAATAATAATATCGTTTTTTTGTTGTCTGGATCCGAAAATCCAAGTCGCGGTTTTCTAGTGCTTTCGTCGTCCTAAATTTCGCGTTATTAATTCTTACGATAAATGGCCTCAACAAGGAGACGAAGGTATTCACTACTTCCAAAAACAGATATCTTTAATGAAATTCAACTAAGAATTTTCTATATAAAGACTAAAGTAATATTTAATTCAAAAACTTTAATTGTATTAAAATATCGTGAAGAATAAATTTGTAGAAAATAATTTTGCCATACATCTTCTGTATTATGAACTACAGGTTTTTGGCAATTTACTCAAAACTACCTTTCGACTTCTCCATCATCGCAATGTCATGTTTGATTGTTATCTAATTTTTTTTTTGCACGAATCCATAGCTTGCGTGTCACACACTTGCTTGCAACCTTAAAATCTTTCATTATATAAGATTATTTGATTTGAAATATTAGCTTTGAAAACTCGCACCTCAAACTGATTCTCTGTTGGGCAAAATTTGTGTGTGCACGGTACACTTGCTAGTAAGCTTGATACTTTTTTCCTTTTTTAAGCTCAAATCCATAATCATTTGAAATTATTTGATTTGAAAAAGGGTGTTTTTTTTAAGGGTATAGAACTTTGGAATGGAATAAAACAAAGATGATTATTTAAATTGACATGAAATTATTTAGTTTATTCGAAAGATAGTCTTCTGGCAGCATTATAACTTAAGTATGTTTTCCTGGCTCGGACGCAGTATAATCTGGAGGTCCAATTTCCGATTATTTTTCCAACATTTGTGTGCGTATATCGGCAAAACGCGGCGAATGTTGTCCTCCAAGTGGTGAATCTTTTCATGCTTATCGGCATAGATTAGTGACTTCACATATCTCCACAGAAAATTGTCAAGCGGCGTTAAATCGCACGATCTTGGAGGCCAATTCACAGGACCAAAACGCGAAATAATGCACTCACCGAAAGTTTCCTTCAACAAATCAGTTAAGGTACGAGCTGTGTGACATGTTGTGCAGTTTTGTTGAAACCACAGATCCTGCACATCATGATTGTTCAATTCATGAACGAAAAAAATCACTAATCATGGCTCTATAGTGGTCACCATTGACTGTTACGTTCTGGTTAACATCGTTTTTTAAGAAGTACGGACCAATTATTCCATTAACTTATAAAGTCAGCAACCAGTCAGTTTTTGTGGATGTAACGGTGTCTTAACATAAACTTGAGGATTATCATCGCTCCAAATACGGCAGTTTTATTTATTGACGTATACATTCAATCAATTGATTGACATTTCTGTCAAATTACGGAAAGGTTCGTTTTAAAGTCGCTCCTGTAAAAAAGAATCAAGTTGCAATTGTTTTAACATCAAAAAGCCCTACAAGTGTGTTTAAAGTGTCGTATAAAGATAAAAGACGCAATTTTTATAATAATTGAGTTTTAGACATAATGTACATATGTATAAGATTATTTAAATGTAAGCCTTGAAACTGAGTGCTAACAACATCAAACATAACCACACTCTTAACTATACCAACACCTAACTACATATATGTCAACAATAAAAAGCGAAATCTTTCTGAGACTTCTATTGAAACCTTTAACTCAGAGAAAAGACCACAATACTGCGATAATATGCCTGGAACTAGTGTAAAACATGACTAAGTCCCGAGTAATTTGCTTTGTGATCTTCTCGACTCGAAGATGAAAGATATATCCAAGAAAAGTGACATTGAAGCAAGACCTTATGCACACCAAAAAAGTAAAGAGCTTAACCATCAATTGGCTAACAAAATTCTAGTTTTGGAAACAAAATACGAGATCCTTGGGAAATAAATGGATGAAATACAAAAGAAAAATACAGAACAGAACCTGATGCTAAGAATCGTGACACAAGATGGTATGGATGAAAAAGATCTCATCAAAAATACACTGTCGAGGATCACTCAGCCAATTCCGATCATTGAAAACCAAAATATCCGCGAGCTAAGAACAAAGAACGCGGACACGAAGAACTTTATTGTAAAGCTTGTTTCAAGGCAGCAGGTAATTGCTGCGCTCAAACAATCCAAATCACTACGAGGTACAGAGGTGTCAGTATATCAAAAGATCTTCCCTTATCAATTCCACATAAGCGAAATAAACTTCTAAAGATAAGAAGCAGCCTTGTTGAAATTAATGCAAACATTAAAGTATTGTTTCGTGATGATAGGATGTAAATATATAGAAAAAAAAAGTTTTCCGTTGGAGTTCTTCGCTGTACTTTTACAAATTAACAACAACGGGGTTTTAGTGCTTAATCAAATATACCAAACAAATGTCAGCGACCAGCTAGGTCTCAACGTGGAAACGCAGATGACAGATGATGACATCAACAGAGCTGAGCCAGTAGTGACACCTACATTTCAAAACGCTAACTTAGCACGGACAAAATCCAATTGTTCATCTTTGTTGCCATAGGGTATAACTGCCGTCTGCCAAAATAAAATTAAATCAGTAGAAATAAGTAAATTAAAAGTATTAAGCTGTAATTACAAAGGCCTTATAAATAAGTCAATTCAAGAAGGATTTTAAGAATTTATAAATAAATTTGATATTATGTTTCTGTATGAAACATTTTTATTAGAAGAAGATCATAAATTATATTTAAACCGTTTTAAAAACTTCGAATTCGTGTGGATTTCCGCTTTAAAACAAAATGCACGAGGAGAGCAAGTGGAGGAGGCTTCTTTGGGTACAAAAAACAAAGTTTTAAACGCAAAATATCCTTTGAATTTGAATCTTTTAATGAACTAAAACTTTTGAACATATCGATAGAAGCAAACATGTTAAATACAAAATACTACCAAGTTATATCAATTGTAACAACTTGGATAGAGATTTTGGTGCGCTAGTTTAGGCAATCGAACACTGTTAATACGGCGATATGATGATAATTGGTGATTTAAATGTCAGAATAGGAAAAAGAGAGGGAAAAAAATAGATTCGCAGGTAAAGTGAGAAAAGGCAAAGGGGGTAAAATTGTTAGAATTTTGTGATTCTCACGGATTTCGTATAATAAATGGTACAAGCAGTTCAGACTCCAATGGAAAGTATACTGTGATGAACTTACCTGATGAGCCCCACAACCCGTCCATCGCTTTCATCACCAGACCACCACCACCGTCGTTGCCATAGCCTCCTTTTTTTGGTTGCATGGTGCTTCTGGTGTAGTAAACACCAGAACAACACCTCCAAGCCCCACCGTCCGTCCATCGCTTTCATCACCACCACCGTCGTTTCCATCGCCTTCTCAAGCCACAGTTTTTGGAACTCCAAAAATGTTGCCCTTTCAATAACTTGTCATCCTTCATTCAACACTCACATGTGGAAATTCTGGAAACTGACATATGAGAATGAAGTGTCATCTGAATTTGAGCAGAATTCAGAACCTGAACAGCTGGTAGAAGAAGTCAAGAAATGGCACCGTTCAGAAATACTGGTTTGGGCATTTGTTTAATCAATTTGATTAAAATATTTACCGGTGCAATTAATCCAAATTCGATGTTTGGCCGCACGTAGACATATGGTACATCATTTGAAAGTAGATTACGATAAAATTAAAAGCTAAATGATCACATGAAAAATCATTTTTGTGGCAAACATCAGCAAAATGGCGGAGTAGACGTAGCCTAATGGAAGTTTCCAATGATCTGATAGAGGAGAGTGGAAGTCGCCTGGAAAACATCCAAAGTCCTATATACAAAACAAATAAATTAACCCTCTCGGGAACCATTTTTGAATAGATATTCTTTTTTTACTCTATTTTCTTTCCACACTTTCGCCCTAGCTTCGCTTTCGTTACAATACGGTAATAGGACAACAAGGATGTTCAGTCGTAGATTACTGCTTTTTACGAGGATTATGGATATCTTTAGTAAATGACCTTGAAATTTCGACGCAGCAGTATTCAGATCATATGCCTATAGTTGCCCAATTTGGTACGTCACCGACAGAGAGAGATGATACAAGAACGATACAACTACCCCATAAGCTGGTGTGGAAACAATCAAATGCATCGGAAATGGACGAAAACTCGACCTCGACTTGCAGACTGGTGTTCAACTAAATATACTGGATATCGACAATTTAATCAAAATTTCCTATCCACCACATACATAATAAGCTTATCGAAAAAGATAAATTTTTAAAGGAAAATGGTTTGATGTGAAGTGTGAAGCAGAGAGAAGAATATCTTTTGGATGGCTAAAAGTTTTTCGAAAGTTTGGAGATCAGTTCTTCAAAAGAATGTACTGCCAAGTAAATACAGCCTTTAAGCTTGAGCGTATGAACAAAAAGAAAAGATATTTTGAAAACAAAGCCCTAAAATTAGTTAATTGTAAAGACACAAATGAGTTCTGGTGTGCATTTAAAAAATTCAACTGTAGAGCACCATAGATTGGTACTCAGCTAGACGCTAGGACACTAATGAACCACTTTCAAACGCTGTTGAACGCGCAAACTAGCGTAGGGCTGTTTCACTACACAATGCCATTAATTGAAAACAATATATTAGATGCACCTATTACACAGGGACAATTATACAACGTGTTGAAAAAACTTAAAAAGAGAGTGGACCGTAATTTTATCGGAAAAACAACGGAGACAGGTAACTTACCGCAACAGTTCAAACAAGCCAAAATATATCCGATTCACAGAAAAGGCAACATAGCTGGACCAGCAAATTATCGTGGATAATCTTTCCTTAATTCATCCTTTAAAGTCTTCACAAAACTTCTAAATGAGCGTATGTCAATTTAGATCGAACGCAACCATCTGATCAAAGAGTTCCAAGCAGGATTTCGGAACGTTTATTCGACCGTAGACAACAATTTCGTACTGCAAAACATTGCTGGCACATTCCTCGAAAAAAAAAGAAATTATTCGCATTCATTGATTTCAAGGCAGATTTCGATAATGTCGATCGAAGGGCCTTAATATTAAAATTTTTTAACGCTGGAATGAGCCAAAAGTTTTGAAAGGTTATTGAAAAGATATACGAAGACAACCAAACGAGTGTGTGGAGCGGGACCGAAACATCAGAATAGTTTGAAACAACAATGGGAGTAAGACAGGGATGTACACTAAGCTCATACCTCCTTGCTTTGTACATCGATGACCTCGCCGACTTTTTACCTGGCGGAATAGAGATTTCAGGATATTTAATAAAAGCCCTTTTATTTGCAGATGATGTGGTTTTATTTGCATATTCACCAGAGTCCTTACAATTAATGATTAACCGTCTTGATTTGTACTGCCAATTATGGAATCTTACGGTCTACCTTACAAAATTAAAAATTGTGATTTTTAAGAAGGGAGCTGGTAGAGAGTGCAGAAATGAAAAATGGCATCTCAACGGACAAAAAATTGAAATCTCGAAAACGTACAGATATCTCGGGGTGACTATATCTAGTAATCTCAGTATGGAACCTCATCTAAAGAAAAGAGTAGTAAAACAAAAAGTGCCATATCGGCTACACGGAAAAGATGTTTTTCAAATCAACTGATTGACCACAGCGTAAAGTATGTATAAAGTTTATAAGGATGTGCTTTGCAATCGTTTTGATAAAGTAGATGAACAATACAGAGCTACAGGTACATATATTAGACAAGAAGCTTTTTTTCTCGTGCATACTGTTGGGCGCCAAAACTAAGAGGAAATCATTACATTGGGTATATATTTGGAAACGGAAAGTAAAATAAAACGACTAAGAGGAAAGTTTCCCCAGATCCTTCTCGGCCAAAAAGTAAGAAGTTATATACAACAGGGAATATTCCACAAACGAAAGTACAAAAACTGGTGGACTACGGCAGCAGTAGGAGCTTACCGATACTAATCGGTTGTGACGCGAACGCCCACCACACAACATGGGGAAGCAGCGACATAAACCAAAGGGGTGAGTACCTTTTAGAATTCCTTCTCGTAAGAAACCTAGATATTTTCAATAAAAGAAACACCCCCACTTTTATAACTAGAGTAAACGAAATGCTGAGTACTAGAATAGCAGAGGCACATTCCGGACAAAACGTACTGAAAATCATCACAACAAGAGGATGCCCGCAGGGAGGGATTCTATCACCCCTGCTGTGGCGCCTCGTTGTGGATGAGCTCCTAGAATGTCTAACTTCTCTAAGTATACAATGCCTATGCTTTGCCGACGACATTGTTATAAAAGCTTATGGGAAGTTTGAAGAAACCCTTTGTGACATAATACAAAGGGGTTTGACAATAACAAGCGAATCTTGCGCAGCAGTGGGACTAAATATCAATTTATCAAGAACCACAATTGTACCATTCACAAAGAAAAGACTTCTACCGCACATGAAACCCATCCGGTTAAAAGGTGAAGTAATCGATACGAAGAGGGAGGTAAAATTTCTAGGAATTACACTAGATAACAAACTCCTCTGGAACAAACATCTTGAAATAACAGTCGGGAAAGCCACAAAGTCCCTCCTGATATGCAGATGACTTGCAGGGAAATCATGGGGATGTAAACCTAACATAATAAGATGGATGTAAACTATGATTGTGTGGCCCATTATCACCTATAGTGCGGTTGTTTGGCATAAAAGAACCGAACTAGCTACGACTGGAAAATCACTTGGAAAAGTGCAAAGGCTCGCATGCTTATGCATTACAGGAGCAATAAGAACTAGCCCTACGGCAGCAATGGAGGTCATCTCGCATCTGACCCCATTTCACTTTGTGATACAAAGTGCAGCTGAGGGAACAATCATGAGATTTTCAAAAGAGGGCACCGGCAAAGGTAAACAAATAAGTCTTAGACAAAGAGACCCCTTTCCAAAATAATAACCCCCCTTGATATTCCAAGAATTAGCATGATTAAGATTTACAACTTCGAGAAAAACTTCCAAACGAAGTTAAGTAGCAAAAAACAGTGGCTAGGAGAAACAGAAAACTATACCTTTAAAGCAAATGCCATCAAGTGGTACACTGATGGATCAAAGGATCTCGTGCAGAAATCTTTGGGCCTAGAAGCCTCTGTTCCAATGGGACAGTCCTCAAGCATCTTTCAAGCGGAACTTAGCGTGATAGGAAAATGCGCTGAATTAAACTTAAGTAGGAACTATCGCAAGCAAAATATTGCAATAATGTCAAAAAGTCAAGCAGCACTTAAAACATTTAGCTCATACATTATCAGTTCCAAACTGGTATGGGAATGCCTAGAGAAACTAAACACTTTGTGCAGGGAAAACACAGTCACTTTCCATTAAATACCAGGCCATGTTGGTGTTGAAGGCAATGAAAAGCCTGAACGGCTGGCGAAAATAGGGGCAACAATACCCTTTATTGGACCGGAACCCTACTGCGGTTTTGGGGAGAATGTGATCAAAAACAAGATCAAAACAAACGAAGCAATCAAAAGATCCAACCACTGGAAATAACTCCCAAAGCTAAGACAGGCAATAATGTTACTGGGGAACTACAACCTAGAACAATTTACAGCCTGTGATTGAATGGATCTTTTTCCAATCGCAAACTAGGAAATTTCGATTAATGAATTTCGGAGAAATTAACAGTTTAATGCTCGAAAAGTATAATGAGCAATAAAAACTAAAACTGCGACGAAAACTACTAAGGTGTGACGGATTATGTCAATAAGACGGCCTTAAAAATGACAACCAACTTGTTTCAATGACTTTACTCGTAAGACTGACTTTCTTTATTCCAAAAATATATAATAAGAGCTTGGTTAAACTTAAATATAGCGTTAGAATTTATAAAAATATGGCGACCCTTGCTTAAATTTAAATATTGCGGCAAATTTAAATATGTATAATTTTGAACCAAATTGAATGAAACATTAGAGATGAGACTTCAAGGACATTTGTATGGATGGGAATATTATAAAATTTGAGTGCTCTGTTTGTTTTTTAGTTTCTTAGCAAATTTGCAATTTGATTCTAGGTTTCTTTTTATTTAAGGAAGAATATAAAATATTATTAGGTAGATATTATCTGCTCCAACATTCCCGCCTCTTTGAAAGATCCTCTTTTCAAACCGGAAGTAAAGCCAGTTTTCTAATAGGACGCCGAATGGTGCTTCTGGATGTTTTTATATCTGCTACTCGGACGCACCCGTCTGTGCCAGTGAAGACTTCAACGACTCTGCCAAGCAACCATCGTTGGGGAGGTATGTTGTCTTCGTGACCCATGACCATAGCTTAAATGCTGAGATTTGGTTGATTATTTACCCACTTAGAGCGAGACTGCAACTCGTTGATGTACTCTGTCGTCCATCGCTGCCAAAAATGTGACTTCACTGCCTGGATACGACGCCATCTTTCTAGGTAGGATATGTCATCGACTTCGATTAAAGGCTCTGGGATGGCTTTTAGCGATGAGCCAATCAAAAGGTGGCCTGGGGTAAGCGCTTCCATGTCACTAGGGTCTGAAGATAATGGTGTTATTGGCCTAGAATTCATCACCGCTTCGATCTCCGCCAGCGCTGTTGTGAGCTCCTCGAACGTTAGCTTGACGTTCGACAAGGTATGGTACAAGTGGCCTTTTGCAACTTTCACAGCTGACTCCCAGAGACCGCCAAAATGAGGAGCCCTAGGTGGAATAAATTTAAAAGATACATTTTGATTAGTACAAAAATTTTCAATACTGTGTTTTGTGTTATTAGAAAATAAAAGTTTTTGTAGATCGTTTAACTTTGTTCTAGTCCCTACAAAATTCCTAGCGTTTTCACAAAAAATATTTTGTGGAAGACCTCGACGACCAATAAATCTTTTTAAAGCAGCTAAGAATGCTTCCGACGATAAATCGGATACAGCTTCAAGATGAACTGCTTTCGAAACAAAACATACAAACACTGCTACATGTGTCTTGTAAGGTGTTTTCCCTCGAATCTTAAGGTAAGTGTAGATTGGTCCACAAAAGTCAAGACCGCAATTCTGAAAAGGACGTGACGCTGGTGTTATTCGCTCTGCCGGTAAGTCTCTCATAATCTGCTCCATAAGTTTTGGACGATATTTGGTATAATGAATGCAGCTCCTGACCGTCTGCCGTGCAATTTCCCTTGCATTGACTATCCAAAACTTCTGCTGAATAAGCGCTACTAAAGCTTTTGGCCCTGCATGATAATGACTAAAATGAAGGTGCTTAACGAGACATTTTACAAAGTGATAGTTTATGGGAAGAAGGACTGGGTGCTTCCTTTCTTCTGGGATTGCAGCTTTTTCCAACCTGCCTCCTACCTTAAAGATTTGAATGCTTTCACTGTAGGGAAAACTTTCTCGCCAATCACTGGCATATAGTAAATGTCACTGGTGCCATCTATGTGCGAAACTCCAACTTTACTCGCAATGTGCTGAACGCACCCGATGAGTTCCACCAAAGTAGGTTCCACAAAAAGGAAGCCATTTTGGTAGTTGGATTCCACATCGAATTTATAATCCACAAGATTTCCAGCACAAATCAGAATTCCAGTACGGTCTGGTTTCCATAAAGTCAGTGGAAAGCAAATTGGACAGCATGCGACAAGTACTCGCTAGTTTGGGTTAGGTAGTGTTCATACCAAGTTCACAGGCGTAGTTTTTTTTTTTTTTTTTTTTTTTTTTTATAATGCACACGCGCTCAAGGGGTTTGTTATAGCCCTTTTAATAATAAGTCACAGCGCGAGCGATAGGAAGTTAGGGAGGAAGGGAAAGGAGGTGTCGATGAACATTGATCTTGAATGTTTGAAGTTCAAAATGGCAAGGGAAAATTGTGCCAGGCAATTCATTCCATATTCGTGTTGTACGGCTAAAGAAAGAATCCCTATATTTCACGGTACGTCCGAAATTGGGCTCAAGTGTAAACTGATGAGCGTTCCTAGCAAGACGAGTATAACGGGGGAAATGTTTAAGGGGTGGAACGCAACTGGCTACCTCGAGTGAGCATTTTTTGTAAAAGAATCTGTAAAATAAGGAAAGACATGAAACATTTCGACGATGTTCAAGGGATGGAAATGTTTCCATAATGCTTCTCTCTCCTATCAATTTTAACGCCTTTTTCTGAACTCAGTCGAGCCGGTGAAGAAAAGTTTGAGAAGCACCTGCCCAGAGATGGGAGTTATACTCGAGTTTAGGGCGTATAAACGCTTTGTAAATTGTAGCCAGATCAGAAGGGGTAAAAAACTTCTTGCATCTATTAAGAAAACCTAAGCATCTTGCAGCATTCTTGGCAATCTCAAGTATATGATCATTCCAACGAAGATTGTCACTGATACACATACCGAGTACTGATAGCTTTTCGGCCTCCTCGATGCAAGTACCATTCATGGATAATGGCATAGGGGGTATGTTTAGCTTCAACGACAAAAGACAGCATTGAGTTTTCGACGCATTAAACTCCACACGATTTCTAGTACCTCAATTCACAATGCTCTTTAAATCGGAGTTTAATGAGCTTATCATACGATTCCGTTGTAATAACACGTCCGAAGGCGAAGGCCGTGAATTATCAAACGTATATGAAAAGCTGAGGGTTGAGTCGTCAGCAAAACAATTTAATGGATTAGAAGTCACAGACAAAAGATCATTTATAAAAATGAGAAAGAGAGTCGGAGACAGAACGGAGCCCTGAGGCACACCAGCATTTATTTTGTGGAGATCAGACTTGAAACCGTCTAATACAACTTGTATTGATCGGTCCAGAAGATAGCTTCTAATCCAACGAATAAGAGTATCATCGATACCAAATGCACGCATTTTCGATAAAAGAGCTTCATGCCAAACTCTATCAAATGCCTTTGAAATATCAAGCGCAATAATCTTGCTTTCGCCAAAGCGATGCACAGATTTGTTCCACTGTTCGGTGAGATATGCCATCAGATCACCAGTGGAACGATTGCTGCGAAAGCCGTATTGCCGGTCATTTAAAAGCTCCCGATCTTCAAGATATTTCTTCAGCTGACGATTTATCAGCGTTTCCATGACCTTGGAAAGAAGGGACGTAAGTGCAATTGATCGGTAGGAGGAGGGGGAGGAGGAATCACCTTTTTTTGGGACGGGCTGGACAAATGCTGTTTTCCATCTACTAGGAAAGATTCCTGAACGATAGGAGCGATGAAAAAGCTTACGCAGTGGTTTTGCCAGCGATGAAGAACACTTCTTCAGAAGAATAGGGGGTATACCATCCGGGCCAGCGGATTTGTGTATATCAAGATCTTGAAGTACTCTTGCTACTGTACGAGTGCGGAAAAATATCTGTCCCATAGAAAAATTAACGTTCTCAAGTACAGGAGGGGCATTGTTGCTTGCAGGCAACGTAGAACTTGCAGCAAAATGAGCTGCGAGCATATTCGCCTTCTCTGAAGAGCTGACAATAGGTTTATCGTCGACGATGAGCGTTGAAACTGATGATGACGTTGAGTTCTTGACGTTTTTTACAAATGACCAGAAGTTTTTACTGCCTTTGGGACATTGCAGAATTTTTTGCCGTAACTTCTGGTCATGTAAAAATTTCGTTTTGTGTATAACGGAGTTGCACGAGTTCCTAACTTGTTTGTGTTTCTTCCGATTTTCCTCAGTTGGGTTGGCTTTGTAGGATCGGAAGCTTACTTCTTTCAACCTGATAGCTTCTTTACACTCTTCGGAAAACCAAGACTTTTCTTTTGGTTTGATACATTTTGTTCTGTGAGGGACAAAAGTTCTCATTCCAAGAAAAATCACTTCTGTGATCATTTCAGCACTGGCATCAATGTCATTATCGAGGAAACATAATGACCAGTTAAAGTTGCGAAAGAAATTATTCAGACCGTCCCAGTTGGCTTTCTTGTTTTGCCAAACGGTCCTAGTGGGAATTTTTTCTTTAACTGGATGGTTGGAGATCGAGAAATTAGCTGAAATGAAACAATGGTCCGAGGTGCCAAATGGAGAAGTTACTTTAATAGTATATTTATCAGGATGGGAAGTAAGGAACAAGTCAAGATATGGGCGGAATGGCCATCAACATCCGGTATACGAGTAGGCTCATCGACAAGCTGGGTAAGATGGTTATACTCAGCAAAGATCTCGGTATACCTTCCTTCGAGTGTTGTCTGGCCAGAATATCGGAGCCAACTTGAATTGTGTACATTGAAGTCGCCCGTAATCACGACTTCAGTGTGAGGACAATGGGAAACAATTAGGGAAATTGAATCTGACAAAACATCTAACTCATCACAAGTAGACATGCTGTCAAGATTCGGACTCCTGTAAAGAAAACAGTAATGAATGATATGCTTGCGGACAGTGAATTTGAGCCACAGGAAATTAAAGTTCGTATTAGAACAATGCCCATATTGGGGAAGGCTCTGGCAAGCAATATCATTCCTAACATAAACGACAAGACCATGGTGGGAAAAAAGTAATGGCACTTAATTATATCCAAACAAACAAAATTCTGATAAATCAGTATTCTGTCCAACCTGGGTTTCACTTAATGCCAAAACAGCTGGCCTGTATTGCACAGTATGGGCGTACACAGAAAAGAAATTCTTTCTTAGCCCACGAACATTTGAATATACAACACAAAAATCACTTACCATTTTGAAAAACTAAACACAAAAGATTCAACTTTGACGAAACTAATTTCAGCCGTGCAGTATAGGCCTATATTAATTCCAATTATAAACAAACTGTCCTAGGTGTTATGCCCATAAAACAATTTGCAAACGGGAATTAATATAGACAAAAAAAACACGAAAGAATATACATCAAATGCTGCTCACCATCCAATGCAAAACCTCTTGCGATAAGCCTCACAAGAGGCTTGCATTGCATAGAAAGCAACAGTTATGTGTGGCGCGGGTGGAGAGGATGGGTATTGTTGGATGCTGTGCTGCGAATGCGAGCGAGGTATTTGGTGTATACAGGGTGTCCTGAAACTCAACGTCAAGCGGGCACCGGGTGAAAGGGTAGGTTATGTCCGTACTGGGAAAAGTAAGGAAAAAAATCCATCTCGCTTTGTTTAGTAAAAATAGTAATATTTATAAAAATTATTAAAATCGTTACACTAGACCACACTTTTAGGTACTGTGGTCACAAATTTTCATATTTTGCGGTGTTTATTTTTTTATGTAATCCTTACTAACTATGCTATTATTCCCAATTAAAAATCCAAAAATAAATATCGTAGTTTTCGTAAGAAAAATAAAATTTGACTGAGTCATGGTGAAATTTTTTTTTAAAACTTAACTTTGATACTTCATACTTTAAAAAAAATGTACTGCACTACCCTCGGCAAGTTATTTAAAAAGTTGGCCCATTTTACCAAGATTTCAAAATGGCACAACACTTGCTAATTATTCACCCATAAAAAATATTATCAAAATTTAAACCGCTGTGGAGCATTATAAATTAGGACTAAAAAATTGGAAAGTATTGTATTGTTCCCTATTGATGTATTACTGAAAACTTCATCTATTCATAAATCTTAATGAAAGAAATGAAAAAAATTTAATACATTTATTTTATCTAAAAGCACTTTACACTAAAGCAAATGTTCAAATTGTTTACCCTCGGCACGAATACAGGCTCTACATCGCCGCAGAAAAGATCTGTTCATCAGACGTCCAAATCTCCTTGCATTAATATCTTCTCCTGCTTCAAGAATTTTTTGGCGTAGTTCGTCTCTATTTAGAATTGGTTTATCATAAACTTTTTCTTTTATGCAGCCCCAGTAAAAGAAATCGAGCGGGTTTAGGTCCGGAGAACGAGGAGGCCACAAAATTGATCCAAGGCGCCCAATCCACCTATCGGGATACTCAGTACTCAGGTAATCCCGTACTAGACGAGCATAATGTGCTGGGCAACCATCTTGTTAAAACCAAATGTCTCGATAGATGTTCAATGGTATATTTTCTAACAAATTCGGCAGTTCATTTTGTAAAAAATGCAGGTAGTTTTCGCCATTTAGATTTTCTGGCAGCTCATATGGTCCAATTATTTGTCCATTTAAAATTCCGGTCCAAATATTTATTTTAAATTAATATTGAGAGCGGTCTTCACGCATAAAATGTGGATTCTCTCTGTGCCACTCATGTAAATTATGCAAATTCAAATAACCGTCTTTTTTAAATGCATTGCCAGGAAGTTGCATCTTTTGTTGTTGTGTTGGCCAGTGTTTTTCTTAACAAGGGTAGAACTTTCCAATTTTTTAGTCCTAATTTATAATGCTCTACAGCGGTTTAAATTTTAATAATATTTTGTATGGGTGAATAATTAGCAAGTGTTGTACCATTTTGAAATCTTGGTAAAATGGGCCAACTTTTTAAATAACTTGCCGAGGGTAGTGCGGTACATTTTTTTTAAAGTATGAAGTATCAAAGTTAAGTTTAAAAAAAAAATTTCACCATGACTCAGTCAAATTTTATTTTTCTTACGAAAACTACGATATTTATTTTTGGATTTTTAATTGGGAATAATAGCATAGTTAGTAAGGATTACATAAAAAAATAAACACCGCAAAATATGAAAATTTGTGACCACAGTACCTAAAAGTGTGGTCTAGTTTAACGATTTTTATAATTTTAATAAATATTACTATTTTTACTAAACAAAGCGAGATGGATTTTTTTCCTTACTTTTCCCAGTACGGACATAACCTACCCTTTCACCCGGTGCCCGCTTGACGTTGAGTTTCGGGACACCCTGTATATATTTTTTTTTTTTTTTTTTTTTTTTCTTCTTTTTATTTTCCACTGATTTATTCTATTTATTTTTTTTAATTTTGGGTAACGAAAAGGGCTGGATTTAGTTTTTGATATTAATTAAATTGCACTGTGTATGTGATATATGAATTGGGTTTGGTTTATTTTTTTTTTCGATTATTTTGGGTGACACACACGCACAGAAGCAACGCGACCGCACACGACGAGTACTTGATCGACACGAGTGGTCACACTAGGTGATTTTGCAGTAAGTGGTGACAGTCACGTCACAACGTATGTTGGAAACACAAAATTGACAGATAGCTGTCAGAGAACTAATTTGAAGAAAGTAGTCGATGCGGCCGATTATTTACTCAAATTGTCAATCTGAACCTACAACTAAGCTGTCAGTCCACTACTCGAAATTTTATATCGCCATCTCAGGTCTGTCCAGAAAATATGACATAAGTAACACGACGACCTAAGGAACAAACATCATCTATTGAACAACAAAATTCGAACATTTGTTCCATACTGCTACATGTTTCAGGAACTAGAAATCTCATACTTACCATTTCTTACAAGGTGTCATACATTTAGGTCGAGAAAAAGAGTAATGACAGTTACTCACCATATATATACCAATTCCCATACTAGATGCCTAGCGGGCAAAGTGACGTAACGAAGTCACTAAGTTCATGTCATGTTGAGGGTTCTATTAAATAAAAACATCTATTAGTAACCCGAGCAAAAATACTATCACTGTCAGAATTCAATTTCCTAAGACTGACAGAAATGCCAGGAAACCATTTATTCAAAAAAGGCATTGACAACTTAGTATTTGTTGTCACCAGTATTTTTCTCACCAAGCAAAGTCCCTACCCTCTAGTGCAACCAGAGCCTCAGTTTATGACATTCCGTTCAGATATTTATCATAACACACGATAATACGTGTAACTCATGTCTTGGCAGAAATAATGTAGTGTGAACGGAACGTTAACATTCGTTACTTCAGCCCATCTAACTCGTTATGTCAACTGGAACGGCATTCTGGAAAGTAGAAATATAACTGGAAATCAGGGTGTTGGCTAGTTGGAATAGACTATTGTGGAGCACGATTTTGTCTACGGACTTCATTTTGAAGATATACTCAGACGGCAGAAAAACTCAACTCCAGAACCGAAGTTTACTTTTAATGCAGCTGAACCGCGCCCACCTTTAATACTTTTTACTCGAAGATTATTCTAATTGCTAATGCAATTAGATGATCCAACATACCATTTGGAATTTATTCTACAATTACCAGGTAAGACTGTCCTATTAGAAATTGTCGCCGGAGCAAAAGCTTTTTTTTTTGCCCCGACGAAGACAATTTCAAGCGGCGACACATGCCGACGAGCTATAACCTCGTTCTTTCTTTTTGTCTTTAGGATTACACATCCCGTAGAAGCAACTGCGATAATCACTTTCCCCAAATGGATAGGGCAGGCGAGGCTGCGCCGGAATTTTATTTTTCCTAGGAAAGAAAAATAAGGAATCATCATCACACCCCATCTTGGATCTTTTTTTTTACTTTGTGTGAAATCTATGCATCTGGTCATACGTGCAGATATGTTATACTTTTATATGCTTATATGCAAAATATATATGCATGCGCGTATTACGCCCTAGAGCATAAAGTGGTTGCCTCAATTCTTATTGCTTTTTGGACCACATTATTCACTCCACACGCATTTACGTTGCGGTCAAGGACAGCATCCTTGCATCGGCCAATTATTCCCGTGTATTCGTTTCGACGTCGATCCGCTTGCCGGCCCGTCGACAACCACGGCAGCGCCCAGGGATTTTACTCACTCCCTGGTATTTTTTTATATATATTTCGTGCCACGCGGGCACCCACCTTTAACACTGGCTTCTAGGCCCAACGATTTTTTTTATCATCCAATAACGGACACCCAGTCTCGAAAAGGCTGAAGACCCCTTCGTTTAATAGAAGGAACATTTATCATCGGACGTTTGGCGCGTGTAGGAATACGGATGCCAGTCCCCATCAAGTCAAAAACTCCAATTTAGATTCTCTGTTGGAGCAACGTGGGAAGAAGCAGATTTACTTCATCCGTACACACATTCAGGAGCATCAGTTCCAGCAATTATTTATGTGTATAAGGAACAAAAAGTATTTGAAATCCATTATAAGCTCAGGTAACAAAAATAGTTTTGTATTTCATTATTGTTCGTGTTCTGAGTGGGAGCATTAAAACTCATACCACGCCATCCCATATCTTCTTTGGATCTATATCCTCAATCCATGTTGCGACTGACGCTGTGGTTTACGCTAGCGTCCAACGCACGTCAACCACTGACGGTGGTACTAAGCCTCAGGCTGAATTTTTTTTGTTAAGCACAAAGAAAGAGTGTGAGGGCTTCAAGCCCCCTCCACCCTATTGCGTCAATTGATTATCATGTGCATGGACATACCAATAGATTCATTTATGTATTTAGAATTTGTGTTATAATCATTGGGATTAACTATGTGCATGGAGAGTAAAATATTACTTTTTTTTGCTTTGAACTATAAGAAGTGTCTTCGTAACAAATTTTCCTATCGATATTCGTGTCGAATTCGAGTTTTAGAAGTGACGGGAGTGTTACTTAATATTATTATAACTTACTTTCATGACGTCGTCGCATTTATTTGAAGCACGGTAGCTCGTAACCTTTTTGCGTACGCATCAATTGATTAATTTGCTTACCTTTGTGCCTAAGGGTCAGTTTTGAAACCTAGTAGTAGAGGTCCCACAAGTAATGTTGGCACTCTATTACGGTCAGCTTCCCTAACAAGTAGGTTAATATTATTTACTCACTCGGTCTTCGTGACATATCTTTTTTTTTTTATTATAGCGTCGGTAGCGACCATACTTAACTCGTATCAACGCCGCCGCCGCGTCGAGTTAAGAATTGTTTTGAACTTTTAACTTCGAACAACTATTCACTTCTATATACTTACTTACCTTGAATTACCTCTACCTGAACACCGAACTTGTCGAGTTGTAGAGGCTTAAGTAGGGTCAAAGATTCTTGCGGCGTTGTGTCACTAGAAGAGTCCCGAAAACCAAAGGGTGTTTCACCTCATCCTCACCCTTTCCTTCCCCTCCTATCCAACATCCACAAATCCCTCCTATTTCACTCCCTCTCCCCTCCCCCCCCCTAATCCAGGGTGTCATGTGACCCGTGCCCATTGGATGGTTTGCAGCCAGGGGGTATACCGGCTGTATTCTAACGGAACCTCTTTGAAACAGGCAAAATCGAAGAGTAAGTGCCTTATCTGCTACAGGGGGTGTTGCAGATGGACTTGTTTTCCCCCATAACTCGTGGGACCAAAAAAAAAAAATGAATGAAAATAATAATAAACAACAAAACAAAATAAAAACAAAAACAGTTGAGACCGGTTCTCCTTCTAAACCGGGCGACAGCACGGCGCTAAAGCTGTTCTCCTGCTACATTGTGCAATGGAGGGTTTGTGGCTACTCATGGCCCCTCTACAAGCGGTGTTCGCAGCGAGAAGAGAGTAGGCAAAGTTCTCTCTAGGCATGGGAATGGGACTAAGGACACACCTGGTCTCATCACCACTCCTAAAGCCACAGGGGTTAAACCTCTTCCGAAGGGCTTAGATTTGCAAAGCAGAAGAACATCTAAGGTCAATCCTGGTAGGCCTTCTGCTTCCAGCACCCCGGGGGGTAACCCTCCTCTTAGGAAAGGACAACGGAGCATAGCTCCCTCAAAAGTCCTCTACAAAAACCGTCGCTATGCTGAACGGTCTCGACTACTCATAGAAGCAATTCCAGAGAGTGAAAGAACCGTCCAGCAGAAAGAAAAGTTGAGCAAGGCCTTGAAGGTATTGACCGAGGACAAAAAGCCAGAGGACTGTACGTCCAAAAGGCAGAGGTCAATGGAGGAGGCTGCACCGGTTCCCAAAAGACCTAAGGGGAACAAAAGCAACCCTCCCTATCCTTCTGGGCTCGATAAGCAGAAATCTTTCAGCGACGCCTTGAAGGGAAAAATAGTTATCGCCGTTATTGACAAGAGCGATCCAGATGGCACGATCTCTTCCGATAGATGGCAACTAGTGAAGATGAAGCTCTCGGCTAGCTTCTTAAGTTTAATGAGGGCAAATCCTGGTACACCTCCCATCACTAGTGATGGAGGCTGGTACCAGGGGCATGTCAAACTAGTTGTCTGTGAGGACCAAAGATCGTGTGATCTGTACAGGCTTGCGATCGGTGGTCTTGGGGAAGTATGGCCAGGAGCGAATCTTGAAGTCGTAGCAAAGGAGGATATCCCGAGCAGACCCAGGACTCGCACCTGGATCCCAGCTGAACCCTCCGCATGGGATGATATCATCCAAATAATCAGGGTAAGTAACCCGCATATACCGACTCACAACTGGAAGGTCGCCAAGCTGGATGAGCAGAGGGGTCTTTATAGATGCGCGCTAATTGTGATCAATAAGGAGTCTCTTGCCCATTTGGCACAGACCCAAGGTGTGATTAGGTATGGATTCGAATCCATAACCCTAAAAGTCTATAAGAAAGACGAGTTAGAGGCAGGTATTATTCCTCCACATCCTTCACTCTCTGAAAACGAGGTGCTTATGTCGGAGGCATCGACTTCTCCACCCGAAAATGTGAGGATCACCTTTCCTTCCATGGGTGAGGACGCGGATGTCTCTGACTCTTCATCCTCTACAAGTAAAACGTTGTCTTCTCTTACCTTTGACGAACAGTTGATAGTAAAGACGTACGACTCCTTAAAAGGCTCTCTGAATGAAGATGAACTTCTCGGTTTATCTTCAGATGAAGACCTGAATAACACAGTGGTGGAGGCTTCTCTGCCTGATTGTAGCAACAATGCTGCAGTTAGTTCAGATTAACCTCCAGCACTCCAAAAAGGCTTCGGCCTCACTCCTCCTTCGGCTGTCAAATACTGGGGAGGATATAGTCCTGATCCAAGAACCATGGATACACAACAACCAGGTCCGTGGACTCAGGACTCCGGGATACACACTGTATGCATCAGACAAAGGTAACTTGAGGTCATGCATTATGGTGAAAAGTAGCATTAAAGTATTTTTACTCCCTAATTTCAGTGACCAAGATACGACTGCCGTAAGGCTAGAAACGGCTAAAGATTTTTACTGGCTGGCATCGGCATATCTTGCCCACGACCTTCCTATCCCTGGTGATAACCTAGATAGGCTGGTCAAGGAAGCTGAATCAACTAACACTGCACTCATCATCGGTAGTGATGTCAACGCCCATCATACAGTGTGGGGCAGCTCCGATATAAACAATAGGGGTGAGTTACTTTTTGATTTTATCTTAAGCACTAACCTAATTGTAAGCAATATAGGTAACGAACCTACATTTGTTACTAAAACCAGACGAGAGGTACTTGATATTACTCTCGTCTCTGATATCATTTATTCAAGTATCAAGGATTGGAGGGTGTCACCTGACCATTCGTTCTCTGATCACCGTTACATCCAATTCAAGTTAGAAGATGATCCCCCTTGCCAGGTAGCTTTCAGAAATCACAGGAAAACTAACTGGCTAAAGTACAGAGACACACTTAACAACCTGTTAGATTGTAATCTCTCAATACCCTGTAATACCCAGGAGCTTGACAAGAAGGTTGATGATCTTACATTGGCCCTCAACAATGCTCTGGCAGCCTCTTGTCCTCTTATAACACCAAGAGGCAAGAAGAAGCCTTACTGGTGGAATACAGAACTAGAACCGCTTAGGAGAAACAGTCGTAAATTGTTTAACAAAGCCAAAAGCTCAAGAAATGAATCGGACTGGGAATCATACAAGAAGTCCCTTCAAATATACAAAAAAGAACTTAGAAAATCAAAAAGAATGTCTTGGAGAAATTTTTGTGGTAAAATCGAAAATGTTTCTGAAGCATCAAGGCTTAGGAAAGTTCTCTCAACAAACCCAGTTGTACCAAGTTTTATGAAAAAACCTGATGGCTCCTGGACGACATCAAGCGAAGAATCGCTCAATTTACTACTGGATACCCATTTTCCTGGTAGTTCCTCTGATATCAGTAATATTCACTCTAATAGGTCAAATATTCAAAATATCCCTGAAGGTCTGATCAACAGGGACAAACTGCTTTGGTCACTGAACAGCTTTGAACCTTACAAGTCTGCCGGCCCAGATGGCATAATACCTGCCGAACTTCAGAAGTCTTCAGATATTATTCTACCTGTATTGGAAAATATTATGAGAAGCTGTTTAGAACTGGTTCACATTCCCCGGTCATGGAGAGAAGTTAAAGTAGTGTTCATACCAAAAGCGGGAAAAAGCTCCCAAACCAACCCTAAAGATCTAAGACCCATAAGCCTATCATCATTCCTTCTGAAAACCTTAGAACGTCTGATTGATATATATTTACGCAATAACATTGATGCTAAATTGTTGTCGATGTCTCAACATGCTTACTGCAAAGGGAAATCGGTAGAAACTGCGCTACATTCGCTTGTCCGCACTATCGAATACTCCCTCCATCACAAGGAATACACAATGGTGGCTTTCCTCGATATAGAAGGCGCCTTTAACAATGTCGACACATCTGCAATCGCTAATGCACTCTCAGGTCTGAAGGTAGATGGCTCACTTGGCAAACTGATCGACCAAATGCTGATAAGCAGGGTGATCAACTCAAAACTGGGTGTAACATCCACAAGACGATCTGTTAGTAGAGGTACGCCACAAGGTGGTGTACTATCTCCACTCCTTTGGAATTTAGTGGTAAATGAACTGCTAATAATGCTGGAAGAGAGGGGATTCAATGTGATTGCCTATGCGGATGACATTGCTATAGCCGTTTCAGGAAAGCATCTCAACACCTTATGTGAACTTCTCCAATTTGCACTCAATAAGCTCACAAATTGGGCAAGTCGTTGTGGACTAGGCGTTAACCCCCACAAAACTGAACTTGTCCTCTTTTCAAGGAAATATAAAATTCCACACGTTGACCCTCCTTCTATTAATGGTATAAGTCTTAAATTCTCCGACGAAGCAAAATACTTGGGTCTTATTTTGGACAAGAAATTAAGCTGGAAACCCAATATACAAGAAAGAGTAAGGAAAGCCACAGTAGCTCTTTTCTCTTGCAAAAAAGCTATCGGCAATAAATGGGGTCTAGAGCCCCATGTTATGCATTGGCTCTACACATCGGTGATAAGACCGATTCTCACTTATGGGGTGGTCGTCTGGTGGCCTGCCCTAGACACAGCGTTGAATAGTGCTAAGCTCAGTAAAGTTCAACGTACCGCCTGCCTGTGTATAGGCGGTGCGCTCCGCACTACTCCCTCTGCAGCGCTAGAAGTACTATTAAACCTGCTACCCCTAGATATTTTCAGCAAGCAAACCGCTGCTTGCTCAGCAATTCGCTTAAAAGCGATATCTATATGGAAAAATAATAATTATGGCCATGCTAGTATACTGAACTCCTTCAGTATCCCCCAAAGTAACATAGACTACTCCACATCCCAACTTCATTTTGATAAAAACTTCCAGGTAAGCATACCCTCTAGATCACTCTGGGAGGAAAATGCCTTACAGGACGACGATCAAATTCAGTTTTTTACCGATGGGTCGAAAACAAATGATGGGGTAGGAGGTGTTTACTCTAATAGACTAAATCTTAGTCTCTCCTTCCGTCTACCAAACCATTGTAGCGTGTTCCAGGCGGAATTAATGGCATTCAAGGAGGTTTTATCTTGGCTTAAAGAAAACGTGATATCTTCTAAGGATATCATCATTTTCTCTGATAGTCAAGCCGCGCTGAGGTCCCTGGATTCCATCTCCTATAACTCTAAAACAGCTCTCGACTGTCGATCATCTCTGAGCGAGATGACGGAACAGTTTAACGTTCACCTTTGTTGGGTGCCAGGGCACAGAGATATTCCAGGGAACTGTAAGGCCGACGAACTTGCCAAAAAAGGAACAACACTACCTTTAGTAACTGAACACAGTTACCTAGGTATTCCCATCGCTACATGTAAACTTTTGCTAAGGCAAGAAGCTATGGAAAGAACAAATCTTAGGTGGACAAGTGGCAACACATGTCTAGCGACAAAACGAATTTGGCCAAAGCTGGATTCAAAACGCTCTAAGACTTTGATCTCTCTGAGCAGACGGCACATTAGCTCATTTATAGGTGTCATCACAGGACACTGCCTCATAGGTAGACACGCAATGAGACTTGGCGTGTTCGCAAACGACTTTTGCAGAAGTTGTATGGACGAAGAGGAGGAAGAGACAATTAACCATCTTCTTTGTACATGCCCTGCACTAGCTCGCAAAAGGAAAATCCATCTGGGAGCATACTTCTTCAACGATATTAGTGATCTGACTAACGTGGACACTAACTCTCTTTTAAAATTCATTAGAAGTACAAACTGGTTCTGAGTTATTAGGGGGAAATACCCCAAACTCGTGGTATCACAACGGTCCTCTTCTGGACTAAGTGTGTTGGTCTTCTCAATCAACAGCCACTTTAACCTAACCTAACCTACCTTGAATTACTCATTTTTTTTTTGTATTGATCGTGTTTCGTCTCTGTTATGGTACATCGGTTGTGTCATATCCTCAACCTCAAGCGCGAAAATTTTGCGTATCTTGTGCCTCATTTCGTTGATCGATTTGGTTTTACCGGTCACCAAACGCTCATTAAAGTAAAGACACGCACTTAATGTACTAGGTATCTTCATTAAACTAATATCTATCGCTCCATAGCTCAAAGAAGCTATATACAAAGAAGAGCGAGCTTATGATGATATAGTGTTAATAGAAGTTAGGTCAATCTATAATCTTTTAACTTTCACAGGAACTTTCAGGAGTGACGCTGAGTGAATTTATATTCCTTTTTGAGATTTTTAACTACCCTATTGATAGTAGTCTCATTTTTAAAACCACTTTATATTAAACATATGACATTATATTGATTATTACACTATATTAACATATATTTTACGATCGATTATGTATATAAAGCCGAATTGGATTCATATATATGGTACCTTTTTTTTCTACATTGTTGACTCGTACATTGTTTTGGGTGGGAATTCTTGACCATCTCGTTTTTTCCTTCTTGTCTTGTTTTACTCTTGTTTCGGTGTTGTCTTAATCGCGTATAAGAATTATTATAATATTTCTCACGGAATAAAAGGATCGTTTATCCAAGTATTATTTTTTTTTTGAGAACTTGAATTATTCCCGATACTACGCATCAGCGCGTTGCGAATGCTTTAACGCCGCGGTAAGAAGATTAATAGTTCGGATATAAGCGTATATCATTAATTGAAGTAAAAGACTATGATCCGCTATCGTTTAGCGAACGATATCAGTTCATTATAAAAGTTCTTCCAATATTATTAACCGCATTTCACTTTTCATATGACTTCAATTTACATATTAGAATATAAGCAGAGTATTTAACAGCTGGTTAGGCTTTAGTTGCGCATAATAAGAAAGCGCAGATAATTTAACTCATTTAACTTTCTTTTGAATAAAAACATTTAAACTAAGATTTTTGTTTCAAGAATATTAAAAGATCGGTTGAGGTCTCTACTAAAAATTATACTATACTAGTAGATAAGAGTTTAAGCTAGAGATTTAAAGATTTATTTTTGATAATTTTAATAAATAAGACATCTAGTTGTAACGATTTCTGAAATTTTTCGTAGTTGTACTCATTTCTTGGAAATTTACTTGAAGTTTTACAGAATTTTCAGGATGACAGGTTGAGATATTTTTAGGGAGGGTGGTAACCCTCGCAAACCCTTTGGACGGGACGAGTTGATGTGTGTTTTGAGGATGTAGATTGGTATAACTCCGAAACTTAATAGCTTTCGACGTTAAGTATCATGTTTTTGGTTGAGTAGAAGTTTAGGCAAGCAGTTTTCCTGCTTGCTTATCATACAAGGGGCTGTCCACAATCATTTTTGAGTCATGGGGACTCATAGGTCCAGGGACAGCTAAGGTCGAGATCGGAAGAGATGATTTCTGTGATCGTTTTGGGCGGGTTGTGAGGCCAGGGGGATCTGTTTACCACCTTAGATCCTCCCTCCCCATATAGTTAGACACCTCTTCTTCCACCTTTTGCACTTCATCGTGGCAGCAGGAGGGACGGAAGTTAATAATACGCCACAGCAGTCACGTACATATATGACTTGCTTGCGTTTATAAACTTACGTGTCGCGTTCGTTGGGTCGGTAGAATAATTCAACCTTGAAGTTTTTACTTCCTTTTTACGTTTTCACTCGTTGCAAAAAGGAAGTGCGAACTTGAATCAACTTTTCCTTTTGTCAATTCTTATACGTCTTTGCTAAGGTTATGAGGGCCCTTAAGCATTTTAAAATGTATTATTCGAACTTGCACATCATAAGTTCAACGGTCGGCAGTGAAAAATAAGAGGTAACACCGGTCATGTAGATCCCGGAGCAAGTGCCCACGGCCTGGCTGAGCTGGTAGCGGCTAGGGTACTGCCGGCCACCGCGACGGGCGATCTCGACCACGGTTCTACGTTGTCGCATGACAGTTTGCGATCTGGAGTGAAGGCTCTGGAAGAGCGTGTACTAATCCTAACTTCAGCATTTCAGTTCTAGTTATGAGCATGGGGGTTTAAGTAGAATCCATGGTTATTTGGTGTAGGCTACAACATGATATTGCTACGAAGAGAACATCTAGGATTCGTAGCGGATAGGCGCGGACATGCTGGCAGGTATCCTCTAGGCTGTTCTACGGTGCTTTGTAGTCAGAACCTATGGTACGCTGTTATATGGTTCGTGCTTCTGTGATGGGGATGGATGGAGAATTTGAGAGGATGGTAGGGAAGTGGGGAGAGTAGAGGGCCGTGCTTGCGAAGTGTAAGTATGTCTTTAACAGGGGTACTAACTACACCGATACACGGTTGGTCGACGATGGGGTTGCTGTGTTCTTGATATAGGAGTCAAGAATATTTGTCTCTTACTGCTTCCCCTACGGTTGGTGTTGTTGATGGATATAGGTTTGGGGCTTGAATATTTATAGGATATTTGGTGAAGAGGATCAGAGTCCGTAAGCAGCTCCAGCTTTTACTTTTTTTTTAAATAACATCCAATCGACAGGATGTATTCTCTCAATTATATTCTTCATATTTTACGTTACAGATGGCACCCAACGTGGGGTTCGAATCAGCCAGAGAAGTTTAGATTAGAATTGATTAAGGTAAGGTCGATTCAGAGTGACGTAGAAGGAAGTTAAGATTTTTTTGAGAACTTTTCGATTTTTTTTTTTTTTTTGATTTTGAGTTAAAGTTTTTTTTTGTTGTTCAGGTTTCTTGGATGGAGGAATATCATCGGGGTTAGCAGTGTAGGCACTATTTTGTCCAGTGGTTTGGTGACAATTATCCTGAGTCAGCTGTTGCATTAGGTCTACCTACTTTTCCTCTACCTCTGGTCACTTAGGTATGTCTTCGATCTCTGTCCGGATTGAGCTGTAGTTTCGCTTGATCGTCAGTAGCTGAGGTGTAGATAATATCCTGAATGTGATATCTGAGAATCCGGTCGAACGAAAGTAGAATAAGCAGGTCTTCTGACCGGTGGTTGGAGCTTTTTGCCCGACGCACGTCAGCTGCAGAAGCTGGTCACTTGCTCAAGGTCGACCCAATTGCGTTTCAACTACAAAACAACCCAATTCTTGTAATTATTATACAACCCAAATCATTTTTTAGGAGTTTTCAGTCGTTTTTGATAGATGTTAGGAAGTGACGGTATGCGACGAGACATGAAGCGCTAACTGGTAGTTGGATTCTTATACCCGATGTATGTCAGCAGTAGCTTAATGTTATCTTCGCATACCTGATCAACTTATCGTTTAGAGGAAATTGCCTTTTCTCTTACAATAGAACACCGTAAAGTATTGAGCCCACATACACTAGTTTTTTTTTTGTAAAATTTTTTTTGAGTCGGTTTAGTTGAAGAACCGAAACACACACACACACCTTGTTCCGAAGAAGGGAGTGTTACCCTCTCCCGAATCTTTTATGAAAAATAAAATTTATATATTTAGATATTTTCGAGATTTAAAGCAGTTAAGTACTTTTTTTTTTTGAGTTTTAGATAGTTGGAAAACAATACAGTTTCCAAAGTATCTAGTTTTTTTGAGTTTCCGTCAGTCAAGTTGGGACGTAACTTCTTGATTGTCGTGTAAGTTTTGGGATAGAGCCCGTGTACAGTTTTTAGAATTTTCTTCTGGGATAGAGCCTACTTATAGTTTATAGTTATTGGGATAGAGCCCACCATTATCGAATACAGTTTGGAATTTTAGATCATTTAGAATAAAGTTAGTTTTGGAATACTAATTAAGTATAGATTTATGATATTGAATTTGTCAGTTAAAATTAAGCATATTTTTTTAGAAATTAACTAGTTATTTAGTCTTATTAGGATTTCTGAAAACATTTTGAAGTAGTGTCTTTAATAGACGATATATATTTTCAGATACATTAATTATTAACGACGCGGTAAGAAGATTAATAGTTCGGATATAAGCGTATATCATTAATTGAAGTAAAAGACTATGATCCGCCATCGTTTAGCGAACGATATCAGTTCATTATAAAAGTTCTTCCAATATTATTAACCGCATTTCACTTTTCATATGACTTCAATTTACATATTAGAATATAAGCAGAATATTTAACAGCTGGTTAGGCTTTAGTTGCGCATAATAAGAAAGCGCAGATAATTTAACTCATTTAACTTTCTTTTGAATAAAAACATTTAAACTAAGATTTTTGTTTCAAGAATATTAAAAGATCGGTTGAGGTCTCTACTAAAAATTATACTATACTAGTAGATAAGAGTTTAAGCTAGAGATTTAAAGATTTATTTTTGATAATTTTAATAAATAAGACATCTAGTTGTAACGATTTCTGAAATTTTTCGTAGTTGTACTCATTTCTTGGAAATTTACTTGAAGTTTTACAGAATTTTCAGGATGACAGGTTGAGATATTTTTAGGGAGGGTGGTAACCCTCGCAAACCCTTTGGACGGGACGAGTTGATGTGTGTTTTGAGGATGTAGATTGGTATAACTCCGAAACTTAATAGCTTTCGACGTTAAGTATAATGTTTTTGGTTGAGTAGAAGTTTAGGCAAGCAGTTTTCCTGCTTGCTTATCATACAAGGGGCTGTCCACAATCATTTTTGAGTCATGGGGACTCATAGGTCCAGGGACAGCCAAGGTCGAGATCGGAAGAGATGATTTCTGTGATCGTTTTGGGCGGGTTGTGAGGCCAGGGGGATCTGTTTACCACCTTAGATCCTCCCTCCCCATATAGTTAGACACCTCTTCTTCCACCTTTTGCACTTCATCGTGGCAGCAGGAGGGACGGAAGTTAATAATACGCCACAGCAGTCACGTACATATATGACTTGCTTGCGTTTATAAACTTACGTGTCGCGTTCGTTGGGTCGGTAGAATAATTCAACCTTGAAGTTTTTAAACGATTTGTTTAAGTTTAAATAATTAAAATTAAAATAAAAATAAAAACACTTATATTTATTTTATTATAATTTATTGAAATTTATTGAAAATTTTTCACAACATTAATATTATTTATTTTTTATCGAGCGACGCGTTTCGGTTTTTTATGTGTAAACCATCATCGGGCTTCTACTGATTGACTGATATTGTTGTTGTTGTGCCAAGTTCTCGTTTTCTTTTTATATTGTTGTTCTTCGTTGTATTTTGTTGGTTGCTGTTTGAATTGACATCTGTTTATCTCGTTCTATTGTTTATATTGTTTTGATATTTAATTGCTGTGTTGAATAGGATATTATTTTTGATAGTTAATTTGTCGTTTAGTATTTTGTCTTGTTCATTCTTATAGGCTTTGTATATTTCGTATTCTTCTAGTGTGTCTAGTTTTGTTCCTTTCTTACATATATGTAATGGTATTAAGTTAGTCTCGAAGTCGGTGTAATTATGGTTCTTGTCTATTAAGTGCATTGCGTATGTGGATTTTGTGTTCTGTTTCGGTCTATGTTCCAAGAATCTGTCGTAAAACGTCCTTCCCGTCTGTCCTATATAGTAGTTGTCGCAATCGTTGCATTTTATTTTATAAACACCGGATGAAGATTTGTTGTCAATTGCAGATTTGTTTGATAAGATTTTATGGATGTTATTAGTCGTTTTGAATGAGATATTTATGTTTATTTTTTGGAATTGATGTTGTAAAACTTGTGGTAATAGGTTAGTGTAGTTTATTGATATGTATTTTTTGTTTTCTTTTGGTGTGTCATCGTTATAATTGTTGTTATTGTTTTTTAATTTCTTTTTCTTCTTTTTTATTAGTTGGTCTATCATATTAGCACTGAATCCATTTGTTGTTGCTATTTGTTTAATTGTATCTATTTCTTCATCGTAGTGTTTTTTCGTCATTGGGATGTTAAAGAGACGATTGATAAATGCATGATATGCTGCCATTTTTTGTGAATATGGGTGATGTGAATTTTTATGGATTGTGAGGTCGGTTGTTGTTGGCTTCCTATATATCTTGTAGTTTAATCTATTGTTATTTTTGTAGATGTTAAGGTCTAAGAAATTGATGGAGTGATTTGTTTCTATTTCTGTGGTGAATTTGATGTTTGTATTTATATTATTCATATATTTTTTTAATATGTCGATTTGTCTTTGGGTTCCATCAAAAATGATGAAAGTATCATCGACGTATCTTGAATAATGGATTATTCTATTTTTTTGTGGATTTAGGTCAGACATTATGTATTTGTTTTCAAAGTGATTAAGGTATATATCTGCCATCAGACCGCTTAGTGGAGAACCCATTGCTAATCCTTCGGTTTGAGTGTAGTATTTGTTATTAAAAGTGAAATAGTTTTGTTTAAGTGTTATTTGTAAAAGTGTTATGAGTTCGTTTATTTGTTGTTGGTTTAGTTTATTTGTTGTTGTAAGGTTTTCTTTTAATAATTTAGTTGTATCCTGTATTGGAATGTTTGTGTACATGTTTGTGACATCAAATGAAATTAATTTATATTGTGATAAAATGTTTATGTTTTTTGTTTTGTTTATAAATTCGGTGTAATTTTTTATGCTATTGTTATTTTGTATTGTTATGTTTGTTTTGATTAGTTTTTGGAGTTCTTTTGCAATTTTGTAACATGGTGCAGTTTTGTAATTGATTAGTGGTCTTATTGGTATTTCGGGTTTATGTATTTTAGGAAGTCCTGTGAACATTGGTGCCTGTGCTTTTGTTTGTTTGTATTTAAGTTTATTGGTATTTAATAGTATGTGTTTACAGTTGTTTATTGCTTGGTTGATATCTTTGACGAATTGTTTTGTAGGGTCGTTTTGTAGGTTTTGTATGTTGTTGTTGTTAAAGAATGTGATGGTTTTATCAATATATTCTTGTTGGTTGATTATTACTATGGTGTTTCCTTTGTCTGCTTTAGTAATCATTGCATTGTTGTCGTGGATTTTTTGTTTTATGTTTTTAAGATTAATAGTATCTTCTTTGTATTTAATTTGTAGTTTCTGGTTAACTTGGTTATTTTTTAGGATTAGTTTGAGTTTTTTGTTAACTATTGTTCTGATTACAAAAGCAGACAAAGGAAACACCATAGTAATAATCAACCAACAAGAATATATTGATAAAACCATCACATTCTTTAAAAACAACAACATACAAAACCTACAAAACGACCCTACAAAACAATTCGTCAAAGATATCAACCAAGCAATAAACAACTGTAAACACATACTATTAAATACCAATAAACTTAAATACAAACAAACAAAAGCACAGGCACCAATGTTCACAGGACTTCCTAAAATACATAAACCCGAAATACCAATAAGACCACTAATCAATTACAAAACTGCACCATGTTACAAAATTGCAAAAGAACTCCAAAAACTAATCAAAACAAACATAACAATACAAAATAACAATAGCATAAAAAATTACACCGAATTTATAAACAAAACAAAAAACATAAACATTTTATCACAATATAAATTAATTTCATTTGATGTCACAAACATGTACACAAACATTCCAATACAGGATACAACTAAATTATTAAAAGAAAACCTTACAACAACAAATAAACTAAACCAACAACAAATAAACGAACTCATAACACTTTTACAAATAACACTTAAACAAAACTATTTCACTTTTAATAACAAATACTACACTCAAACCGAAGGATTAGCAATGGGTTCTCCACTAAGCGGTCTGATGGCAGATATATACCTTAATCACTTTGAAAACAAATACATAATGTCTGACCTAAATCCACAAAAAAATAGAATAATCCATTATTCAAGATACGTCGATGATACTTTCATCATTTTTGATGGAACCCAAAGACAAATCGACATATTAAAAAAATATATGAATAATATAAATACAAATATCAAATTCACCACAGAAATAGAAACAAATCACTCCATCAATTTCTTAGACCTTAACATCTACAAAAATAACAATAGATTAAACTACAAGATATATAGGAAGCCAACAACAACCGACCTCACAATCCATAAAAATTCACATCACCCATATTCACAAAAAATGGCAGCATATCATGCATTTATCAATCGTCTCTTTAACATCCCAATGACGAAAAAACACTACGATGAAGAAATAGATACAATTAAACAAATAGCAACAACAAATGGATTCAGTGCTAATATGATAGACCAACTAATAAAAAAGAAGAAAAAGAAATAAAAAAACAATAACAACAATTATAACGATGACACACCAAAAGAAAACAAAAAATACATATCAATAAACTACACTAACCTATTACCACAAGTTTTACAACACCAATTCCAAAAAATAAACATAAATATCTCATTCAAAACGACTAATAACATCCATAAAATCTTATCAAACAAATCTGCAATTGACAACAAATCTTCATCCGGTGTTTATAAAATAAAATGCAACGATTGCGACAACTACTATATAGGACAGACGGGAAGGACGTTTTACGACAGATTCTTGGAACATAGACCGAAACAGAACACAAAATCCACATACGCAATGCACTTAATAGACAAGAACCATAATTACACCGACTTCGAGACTAACTTAATACCATTACATATATGTAAGAAAGGAACAAAACTAGACACACTAGAAGAATACGAAATATACAAAGCCTATAAGAATGAACAAGACAAAATACTAAACGACAAATTAACTATCAAAAATAATATCCTATTCAACACAGCAATTAAATATCAAAACAATATAAACAATAGAACGAGATAAACAGATGTCAATTCAAACAGCAACCAACAAAATACAACGAAGAACAACAATATAAAAAGAAAACGAGAACTTGGCACAACAACAACAATATCAGTCAATCAGTAGAAGCCCGATGATGGTTTACACATAAAAAACCGAAACGCGTCGCTCGATAAAAAATAAATAATATTAATGTTGTGAAAAATTTTCAATAAATTTCAATAAATTATAATAAAATAAATATAAGTGTTTTTATTTTTATTTTAATTTTAATTATTTAAACTTAAACAAATCGTTTACATATACACAACATGGAGACTAAAACAAATCTTAATATCAAAGCTGAACAAGCAAAAATAGTCTACGAATATAAAACTACAAAAATAAAATTGACTAAAGCCAACCTCAACATCAAATTCAATAAACAGTGCCTTAAAAAACAAATAATTCCTAAATACGCACAAATTAAAATAAAATCTAATTCACCGGCCGCCATTAAAACACAAAAAATAGCACAAATAATACGGATAAAAGAAGAAACTAACTACTTATACAGCAAAAAAACTATACTCAACAACTTACTTTACAAATTACACCAACAATTATACAACAAACTCCATTTTATTGAAGCCGAACGCCACATGATCAAACTCCAACACTAAACTTCAACTCTAACTGCACCTCAAATAAGATCACGTTGGAAGTAGTTTACAAAGAGATCTTATCATTAAATAAAGAATTAATCTCTCTGAAAGAGACGAACCGCAAGGCACTGTCACTCATTAACACACTCCAAGAGGAAAAGCGCAGCTTAATAAAACAGGTTGATCTACTTCAAAATAGAGTAAATTCGATGCAACAAAAATCTTTGAACAAGTGCATTGATATTGTGGGTTTACCAGATATAAACAATGATAATGCATTAACCTCTACTTTAAAGCTTCTTGAGAAAGGTCTGGATGTAAATATAACAGCTGATGATATAAAATATTGTTATGTAAAAACAATACAGACCAAGAAGCATTTCAAAAACAAAAATAATGTCTCTCCATCATCATTGCCAGCACCAGTTGACATCGTTTGCGTCAAATTTAAAACATTGGCTTGTAAGCAGAAGATTATTTCTAACCAAAAAAGGAAAAAATTAACGGCTAGTATATTGGGTTCTCAGTTTGGTAAAAAACCTATTTTTTTAAATGAATCTTTATCTAGTTATAATAGAATTTTATTTAATAAGGCAAGGAAGATAAAAACAGAAAAAAAATATTTGTTTCTTTGGATTAAGAACGGAGTTATTTTAATGAAAAAACAAGAAGGAGATAACACTATACGTATTTCATCTTTGGATGATCCTTAATAACATTAATTAAATTATGGCTAGTTCTTTTCTAATAGATTTTAATGATTCTTCATTAGTAACTCCTTTTTGTTATTTCGACAGAGAACTTTGTAAAAGCGTTTTTCATTCTCATGACTTCAATAATAGCTTTTTTATCATCCATCAAAATATTAGAAGCCTACGTAAAAATTTCGATTCTTTCTTGACTCATTTGGAATCATTCGTTAATAAGCCTAAAGTTATATTCCTTACTGAAATATGGATTTATGATCACGAGCAAAGTTTTTTCAATATTCCCGGGTTTAATCTATATGCAAAGTGTAACAATTCTTATGCGTCGGGTGGTACTGCAGTGTTTATTGATGATAGTATAGATTGTGAGTTTTTTACCATAGATGTTTTAAGTTGTGATATGATATATATATCATTTTTACTTGGTTCTATAAAATTGGTTTTTTTGTGTTGTTATAGACTTCAAAATGTATGTGCAGATGTTTTTATTGAGGAGCTTAATTCAATTTTAATGTACAACAATGCTAACAATTTGTTTGTATTAGGTGATATAAATATAGATATTTTAAGTGAATCTTTGCTAATAGAAAATTATATGTCGTTGATGTCAAACTTTGGTTTGGAATCATGCATTAACGAACCGACGAGAATTACTGAATCATCCAAAACATGTATTGATCATATCTTTGCTAGACTCGATTTGAAGGCCAAGGTAACTCTTACTAGTTCAATAGCTGATTTAAAGATCACAGACCATTGTATGACCTGTCTTTTTTTCAAACATAAAGAAAACAATCAACCTAAGGCACTTAAACTTGATTCTGTTAAACATACTGCCAGAACTAATTACGACCTCCTTAACTCATTTTTGGTTTTCGAAGATTGGATTGAAGTTTATTCCCTTTCTGATCCCTCTCTTGCTTTCGATAACTTTCTCAAGATATTAAATGACTATGTAGACCGTAGCGTAGACGTTATTAGCACCAGGAAAAGGAAGTTTAATAAACTTAAACCTTGGATGACCAATTTCTTACTTAAAAAAATTTATAAAAAAAACAGTTTGAGACTTAAGTGTAAAAAAAATCCAAATAACGATTTACTTCGTCAAAATTATGATTTGCTATGCAAAGAAATTAATATTGAAGTTTCTGCTTGCAAGGAAAATTTTTATATTAACAAGTTTAATAATGCCTATGGTAACTCTAAAAAGGAGTGGCAAATAGTTAATGATCTATTTAATAAAAATATAAATTTGAGTATTCCAAAAATCTTGATACATGGTGATTTGAACATTGTCAATCCTTCCGATATGGCCATATCCTTCAATGAATACTTCATTAAAATAGCTTCTAAAACTCTATCCAATGCAGGCATTAACCATTTCTCAAACAACTGCCCTGATATCTGTTTCAAAGAAGGTACTTGTTCTAATAGTTTTTATTTCGAACAGATAACTTCCTTTGAAATGTTTAAAACTATTAAATCCTTAGACAACTCTAACTCATTCACAAGGAATAGTCTTTCAAATAACCTTATCAAAGAGATTAACCTTAATGTTGTTGACATTTTAACTTACCTAATTAACGTCAGTGTCATATATGGTGACTTTCCTAAATGTCTGAAAGTAGCTGAGGTAATACCCATATTTAAAAAAGGTGATAGGAAATGTCTAAATAATTACAGACCTATCTCTCTTCTTTCGGTGTTTTCAAAAATTTTTGAAAAAGTTATAAAAAATAGAATCCTATCGTATCTCGACAAAATATCGTTTTTTAGCCCTAAACAGTACGGTTTTAGAGCTGGTAAATCAACTGAAGATGCACTGCTAGATCATTGTTCCCTTATTTGTCATAGTTTAGATAGTAAAAAGTTTACTGCTGCTCTTTACATTGATATTACTAAAGCTTTCGACACGGTGGATCATAAAATCTTGCTGAAGAAGTTAGAGGGGGCTGGTTTCAGGGGATTTATGCTTGAGTGGTTTTCTTCTTTTCTTGGTTATAGATTACAAATGGTTAGAGTTGGTACTGAAGTTAGTGAAACCAGAAACATTAACATTGGAGTACCCCAAGGATCAGTTCTCGGTCCGATTTTATTTCTTATATACGTAAATTCTATTTTTCACCTAAATTTGAAAGGAAAAGTAATTGGGTTTGCTGATGATATAGCCTGCGTTTATTCTTGTTCATCAGTTTTAGACTTAATCTCAGATATAAATCATGATTTGGAATTATTTAGACACTGGTTCGGGATTCATAAGCTTGTTGTTAGTGAAAAAACTAAAATAATGTTTTTTAATTTACCCGCCCTTGAACTCAACCCTCCTCCTTTAATTCAACACTGTGTTGACTGCCAAAATCCGCCCTTGAGTAGCCTAACTTGTTATGCCTCTAAAAACTATCCAATCAGCAACCAGGGTGTTGGATGTTCTTCTAAATGCTTCCGCATTGAACATGTTACTCAGTTTAAATACCTTGGTTTAACAATTGACAACAAACTAAACTGGAAAGAACACATTTCAAATTTGAAGAAATATTTGCGTTCCACTACCTATATTATGTTTCATTTGAGAAAGCTTTGCAGCAGGAAACTTTTGGAAACCATTTATTATGGATTGGTGCAATCTAAAATACAGTATGGTATAGTATGTTGGGGTGGAACATTTAAAAACTATTTACAGCCTATATTAGTTATTCAAAAGCAAATTCTAAGGACCATTTGGAAAAAAAGACGTCTAGATCATAGTTTTCCATTGTTTTTCAGTTCAGGTATACTCCCTCTCAAACATCTGTACTTCTATAAAGTCTTGAAAATCTTTTTTTTAAGAAGTGGATATCTTTTGAGCCACAGTACATCTGCTTATACATTGCGCAGTTATAATAGTAATCTTGCTAGCATTCAAGCCCACAATAGTCAACTCTTTCTTAATTTTTACACGTCAGTAGCACCTAGACTATTTAACGCTTTACCTTTTGAAATCCGAAGCATTCGCTCTTCCTTTAAATTCACTAGGGAAATTAAAAAATGGCTTTTCAATTTTGATTTTAACGATGTCAATAATTTAATCAGAATCGTAGTTTAACTTTATTCTTATTTTTTCTTTTTTTGTTACATACTCTTTTGATTTACTAAAATAATTTTTTTTTTCTTTATATACATATTTTTTTTTTTTTTTTCCATGACACTAACCCCACATTGTGTTAAATTTTGTATAATACGAATGAGTTCATACCATGGTACTTTCGCCACTTGTCATAAGACATCAGATTGTATCCTTCTTCTACTTAAAAGATGTGAAAAACGCTTCAAGAGTAATTATAGATACTTCCCATTTTTAGTTATCTATTAAATGTTATTTTATTTTTATATAGAGTTATTTATAATTATTTCTTAAGATCAACATTGTACTTTTGTAACTGATTTATAGTAGAAGAAAATAAATTAATTGAATTGAAAATTGAAATTGAATAAATCAACAAATTAAAAAAATAGCCAAAAACATCAGCATCAAACAACAATCTAAAATAAATAAACTTAACAATATTCAATCACCATTTATACCAAAACATACCCACGAATTCTACCCAAGACTTGTCAACAATACTAACATACAACTCACAAAATCAGAAACAGAAACTCTAAACAAAGGACTCAAATATAGTATTCCAATTATCAACAAAACCAATATATTACAAGAAGTCATTAACGCAGAAGCGGCCATAAAAACAATACCAAATCTAGAAACACAAAATGAAACCAGAACAATAGTTAACAAAAAACTCAAACTAATCCTAAAAAATAACCAAGTTAACCAGAAACTACAAATTAAATACAAAGAAGATACTATTAATCTTAAAAACATAAAACAAAAATCCACGACAACAATGCAATGATTACTAAAGCAGACAAAGGAAACACCATAGTAATAATCAACCAACAAGAATATATTGATAAAACCATCACATTCTTTAACAACAACAACATACAAAACCTACAAAACGACCCTACAAAACAATTCGTCAAAGATATCAACCAAGCAATAAACAACTGTAAACACATACTATTAAATACCAATAAACTTAAATACAAACAAACAAAAGCACAGGCACCAATGTTCACAGGACTTCCTAAAATACATAAACCCGAAATACCAATAAGACCACTAATCAATTACAAAACTGCACCATGTTACAAAATTGCAAAAGAACTCCAAAAACTAATCAAAACAAACATAACAATACAAAATAACAATAGCATAAAAAATTACACCGAATTTATAAACAAAACAAAAAACATAAACATTTTATCACAATATAAATTAATTTCATTTGATGTCACAAACATGTACACAAACATTCCAATACAGGATACAACTAAATTATTAAAAGAAAACCTTACAACAACAAATAAACTAAACCAACAACAAATAAACGAACTCATAACACTTTTACAAATAACACTTAAACAAAACTATTTCACTTTTAATAACAAATACTACACTCAAACCGAAGGATTAGCAATGGGTTCTCCACTAAGCGGTCTGATGGCAGATATATACCTTAATCACTTTGAAAACAAATACATAATGTCTGACCTAAATCCACAAAAAAATAGAATAATCCATTATTCAAGATACGTCGATGATACTTTCATCATTTTTGATGGAACCCAAAGACAAATCGACATATTAAAAAAATATATGAATAATATAAATACAAATATCAAATTCACCACAGAAATAGAAACAAATCACTCCATCAATTTCTTAGACCTTAACATCTACAAAAATAACAATAGATTAAACTACAAGATATATAGAAAGCCAACAACAACCGACCTCACAATCCATAAAAATTCACATCACCCATATTCACAAAAAATGGCAGCATATCATGCATTTATCAATCGTCTCTTTAACATCCCAATGACGAAAAAACACTACGATGAAGAAATAGATACAATTAAACAAATAGCAACAACAAATGGATTCAGTGCTAATATGATAGACCAACTAATAAAAAAGAAGAAAAAGAAATTAAAAAACAATAACAACAATTATAACGATGACACACCAAAAGAAAACAAAAAATACATATCAATAAACTACACTAACCTATTACCACAAGTTTTACAACACCAATTCCAAAAAATAAACATAAATATCTCATTCAAAACGACTAATAACATCCATAAAATCTTATCAAACAAATCTGCAATTGACAACAAATCTTCATCCGGTGTTTATAAAATAAAATGCAACGATTGCGACAACTACTATATAGGACAGACGGGAAGGACGTTTTACGACAGAATCTTGGAACATAGACCGAAACAGAACACAAAATCCACATACGCAATGCACTTAATAGACAAGAACCATAATAACACCGACTTCGAGACTAACTTAATACCATTACATATATGTAAGAAAGGAACAAAACTAGACACACTAGAAGAATACGAAATATACAAAGCCTATAAGAATGAACAAGACAAAATACTAAACGACAAATTAACTATCAAAAATAATAACCTATTCAACACAGCAATTAAATATCAAAACAATATAAACAATAGAACGAGATAAACAGATGTCAATTCAAACAGCAACCAACAAAATACAACGAAGAACAACAATATAAAAAGAAAACGAGAACTTGGCACAACAACAACAATATCAGTCAATCAGTAGAAGCCCGATGATGGTTTACACATACAAAACCGAAACGCGTCGCTCGATAAAAAATAAATAATATTAATGTTGTGAAAAATTTTCAATAAATTTCAATAAATTATAATAAAATAAATATAAGTGTTTTTATTTTTATTTTAATTTTAATTATTTAAACTTAAACAAATCGTTTACATATACACAACATGGAGACTAAAACAAATCTTAATTGAAGTTTTTACTTCCTTTTTACGTTTTCACTCGTTGCAAAAAGGAAGTGCGAACTTGAATCAACTTTTCCTTTTGTCAATTCTTATACGTCTTTGCTAAGGTTATGAGGGCCCTTAAGCATTTTAAAATGTATTATTCGAACTTGCACATCATAAGTTCAACGGTCGGCAGTGAAAAATAAGAGGTAACACCGGTCATGTAGATCCCGGAGCAAGTGCCCACGGCCTGGCTGAGCTGGTAGCGGCTAGGGTACTGCCGGCCACCGCGACGGTCGATCTCGACCACGGTTCTACGTTGTCGCATGACAGTTTGCGATCTGGAGTGAAGGCTCTGGAAGAGCGTGTACTAATCCTATCTTCAGCAATTCAGTTCTAGTTATGAGCATGGGGGTTTAAGTAGAATCCATGGTTATTTGGTGTAGGCTACAACATGATATTGCTACGAAGAGAACATCTAGGATTCGTAGCGGATAGGCGCGGACATGCTGGCAGGTATCCTCTAGGCTGTTCTACGGTGCTTTGTAGTCAGAACCTATGGTACGCTGTTATATGGTTCGTGCTTCTGTGATGGGGATGGATGGAGAATTTGAGAGGATGGTAGGGAAGTGGGGAGAGTAGAGGGCCGTGCTTGCGAAGTGTAAGTATGTCTTTAACAGGGGTACTAACTACACCGATACACGGTTGGTCGACGATGGGGTTGCTGTGTTCTTGATATAGGAGTCAAGAATATTTGTCTCTTACTGCTTCCCCTACGGTTGGTGTTGTTGATGGATATAGGTTTGGGGCTTGAATATTTATAGGATATTTGGTGAAGAGGATCAGAGTCCGTAAGCAGCTCCAGCTTTTACTTTTTTTTTAAATAACATCCAATCGACAGGATATTCTCAATTATATTCTTCATATTTTACGTTACAGATGGCACCCAACGTGGGGTTCGAATTAGCCAGAGAAGTTTAGATTAGAATTGATTAAGGTAAGGTCGATTCAGAGTGACGTAGAAGGAAGTTAAGATTTTTTTGAGAACTTTTCGATTTTTTTTTTTTGATTTTGAGTTAAAGTTTTTTTTTGTTGTTCAGGTTTCTTGGATGGAGGAATATCATCGGGGTTAGCAGTGTAGGCACTATTTTGTCCAGTGGTTTGGTGACAATTATCCTGAGTCAGCTGTTGCATTAGGTCTACCTACTTTTCCTCTACCTCTGGTCACTTAGGTATGTCTTCGATCTCTGTCCGGATTGAGCTGTAGTTTCGCTTGATCGTCAGTAGCTGAGGTGTAGATAATATCCTGAATGTGATATCTGAGAATCCGGTCGAACGAAAGTAGAATAAGCAGGTCTTCTGACCGGTGGTTGGAGCTTTTTGCCCGACGCACGTCAGCTGCAGAAGCTGGTCACTTGCTCAAGGTCGACCCAATTGCGTTTCAACTACAAAACAACCCAATTCTTGTAATTATTATACAACCCAAATCATTTTTTAGGAGTTTTCAGTCGTTTTTGATAGATGTTAGGAAGTGACGGTATGCGACGAGACATGAAGCGCTAACTGGTAGTTGGATTCTTATACCCGATGTATGTCAGCAGTAGCTTAATGTTATCTTCGCATACCTGATCAACTTATCGTTTAGAGGAAATTGCCTTTTCTCTTACAATAGAACACCGTAAAGTATTGAGCCCACATACACTAGTTTTTTTTTTGTAAAATTTTTTTTTGAGTCGGTTTAGTTGAAGAACCGAAACACACACACACACCTTGTTCCGAAGAAGGGAGTGTTACCCTCTCCCGAATCTTTTATGAAAAATAAAATTTATATATTTAGATATTTTCGAGATTTAGAGCAGTTAAGTACTTTTTTTTTTGAGTTTTAGATAGTTGGAAAACAATACAGTTTCCAAAGTATCTAGTTTTTTTGAGTTTCCGTCAGTCAAGTTGGGACGTAACTTCTTGATTGTCGTGTAAGTTTTGGGATAGAGCCCGTGTACAGTTTTTAGAATTTTCTTCTGGGATAGAGCCTACTTATAGTTTATAGTTATTGGGATAGAGCCCACCATTATCGAATACAGTTTGGAATTTTAGATCATTTAGAATAAAGTTAGTTTTGGAATACTAATTAAGTATAGATTTATGATATTGAATTTTTCAGTTAAAATTAAGCATATTTTTTTAGAAATTAACTAGTTATTTAGTCTTATTAGGATTTCTGAAAACATTTTGAAGTAGTGTCTTTAATAGACGATATATATTTTCAGATACATTTATTATTAAGCACTTTTCTTTTAATACTTTTTTGAATTACATACTCTGTAAATATCCGTTTGAGGTTTTGCTCACGGTATATTTGAAATTTTCCACACATATACACCTGACTTTCTTTTTTTTATTTTATTATATTACTTGAGTAGTATCCGTTCGAGGAATTTCTCACGGACTACAATACCTTTTTCTTGATCCTTGGAATCACTCGCCTGTTGTTATCCGTCCGTTTATTATCACGGTTGAATGAGAGACACAGGTCGTAAAAGAGCCGTTAACAGTACTTTTATTTCGAAGTACAAAGACTCTATTGTCATGGCTCCAGGGGCACCGAAACCAGAATCAGGTCGCAGCCAGGATGAACCTGTTGACCATCAGTCCGACGATGGAGTCAATCAGGCAGAGAATAACACCATCGAGAGAAGCATTGAAGTGGACGACGACGAATAAGAGGCAGCCGAAGAGCAGCTTCGCAAAGATGCGGCTGATCATTCAGCATACATCCAGCAGGTAGTCTCTGCCACCATAGACCTACATAGAGTTAATGATAGACAAATTATGGCAGAGGAATTAGCTAAGAGTCAAGCTCGCTTGCTTGAACAAGTTGCACAGCTACTCCAAAGCCGCACGGTCAAAGCTACTCAACCTGCTGCTACGAAAACACCTGCTCCACCTACTGCTTCTTCGACTCAAAAGGTCGCACGGCAGGTCAATTTAGCCAACCCAGACACTACACGTGTCGTGAACCTTAATGTCCCTTCTGGGCCAACTACGTCCCGAAAATTTCAGTCCGCTTTTATGCCAATCGACGAAGAGTTGGCAAATCAAACCACACCCAATTATGAGCCAGCTAGAGTGCCGCCCTTACCGGAAGTTAATCCAGCCCAAATGCCTCTAGGCTCGAATTTAGACGAGTTCATGACGCGTTTAAACGCATTTAACCTTGATGATACTTCGAATTCATTGCCACGTAGACCTCCTGCGTCGCACGTTACTTCAGTGAATAGAAACCACCAATTCCACAAATGGGGTTTGAAATTCGATGGTAGGAATATGTCGGTCGACAACTTCCTGTTCCGCCTCGATTGTATTCGTTACAGTTATGGTGTGCCGTGGGATGAAATCGCTATGAATTTCTATCATTTCGTGTCAGGCTCCGTAGAGTCATGGTACTGGGTGTACCTGAAAAGCAACAAACACTCTTCGTGGGAGGCTTTGAAAACTGCTTTGGTAGAGCAATACCGCAGTTTGGAGACTGACACAAAGCTCTTCAGAAAGCTTTCAGATCGTAAGATGCTGAATGGTGAATCCTTCAATGATTTCTACGATGCCATTCTGCACCTGAACTAGAATGCGCGTTCCCAGACCTGAAAGAGAGCTCATTGAGATAATCAAAACAAATGTCCGTAGGCGTATGAGTGAACTTCTGATCACTTAAAGTCCTTCTAGCTTAAGGCAACGAACCTATTATTGTCGAGCTATCGAGAAAGCTCAATCTCAGTACGAGAACACGCGTCCGAGTTTCGTGCCAAGTGCACAACGTCCACCTGTAAGGCGATACGTCAGCGAAATCGAAGAGGAGCCTTGTCAGGATCTAACTGTGGCATTGCCCACTACTAACATTGAAGCAATCCAGCGGGATCGTAAGTTGCAGAAATGCTGGAATTGCCAAGTCATTGGCCACAATTTTCGTGATTGCGCTAAAACTATAGATAAGCTCGCTTGCTTGAACAAGTTGCACAGCTACTCCAAAGCCGCACGGACAAAGCTACTCAACCTGCTAATCAAAACAAATGTCCATAGGCGTATGAGTAAACTTCTGATCACTTATAGTCCTTCTAGCTTAAGGCAACTAGCCTATTATTGTCGAGCTATCGAGAAAGCTCAATCTCAGTACGAGAACACGCGTCCGAGTTTCCTGCCAAGTGCACAATGTCCACCTGCAAGGCGATACGTCAGCGAAATCGAAGAGGAGCCTTGTCAGGATCTAACTGTGGCATTGCCCACTACTAACATTGAAGCAATCCAGCGGGATCGTAAGTTGCAAAAATGCTGGAATTGCCAAGTCATTGGCAACAATTTTCGTGATTGCGCTAAACCTATAGATAAGGTGTTCTGTTTCCGCTGTGGTTTAACGGGCGCATATAGCCCAACTTGTCCTAAGTGCGCTGCGGGAAACGAGCGGAGGAACAACCCATCAACCGGGGGGGGGGGGGTTCGCTCCGATTAGACCTACCCGGAGTTTAAGTGTCCAAGCCGATAAAGCCTCTTGAACTTCCAAAAATTACCATACTAAAACCGAACAATGATAATAATGAATTACCAAGTAATGATAAACATGATTGTAGAACAATCCCTATTTCAGATAAAGAACCCAATCCAGATATGAAATTGAATTTTAAGAATAATTATACTGAACCATTATACCGTAAACCATTCCATGAAAGGTTACGCAATTATAATGAAGTGCGTGCAAAGATCGTCACTTTTCCAGAGACGGACAAGGGAGCGCTTTCATCGGAAGCGGACTACTTACCGTAGCATAGCATCATCAACCATAGGCCGGGAATCGAACGATCCACGTCCTTACGTGACGGTTGGTCTCTTCGGAGATAACTTCTTAGGTCTACTCGATTCAGGGGCAAGTATCAGTTGCTTAGGCACTGACATAATTCCCTATTTAAAAGCTAAAAATGCTGCGGTAAGGAAGGTAGTGACTACCGTGTCAACGGCCGATGGACACAAGCAATCCATAGTAGGAGTGATTACTACCCCGATCCAGTACAAAGGCGTGACGAAAGATATTGATCTCTATATTGTGCCATCGTTGAGCCAACGTCTATATTTAAGTGTCGACTTTTGGCAGAAATTTCAGATCGCACCTCATGTAATTGCGGGGTTTTCAGGACTTATGACCGGTGGGCCAGATGAGAGACCCACCAACCAAATAAAGTTAAATGATGTAGAGTCTAAACGACTAGAAGCTGTTGTTCGTAGATTTATTTCTTTCGCAGTCCATGGACTCGGGAAAACGAACTTAATGCAGCATTATATAGACACGGGTGATGCCGTACCTATAAAGCAAAGGTACTATCCCGTATCTCCGGCGATACAAACTCTTATGTATGCGGAGTTGGACCGCATGCTTTCGTTAGGAGTCAGCGAGAAAAGTTCCAGCGCATGGAGTTCCCCAGTGGTGCTTGTTCGCAAACCTGGTAAGAACCGATTGTGTCGGGACTTTCGGAAGGTGAACTCCGTGACAAAGAAAGATGCTCGTCCAATTGCGCATATAGAGGGGCTGCTGGCACGTCTGACAGAAACACGCTATATTTCTAGCGTGGATCTGAAGGATGCGTTTTGGCAGATACCGCTGGAGCAAAGTTCGAGGGAGAAGACCGCTTTTACGGTACCTGGCCGACCACTGTACCAATTTAAGGTCATGCCTCTCGGTCTATGTAATGCGGCACAAAGTTTGAGTTACCTGATGAGTCGCGTAATTCCATCGGGATTACGAGATCAAGTATTTGTGTACTTGGATGATCTTTTGGTTGTGTGGAAGGATTTCGACGAACACCTAGAGACTCTGGAGATAGTCGGAAAGTGCTTGAAGAATGCAGGACTGACTATAAACGTCGAGAAGTCGAAGTTTTGTTTTGATGAGCTTCACTATCTCGGTTATAAGGTCGGTCAGGGTTGCTTGAAAGCTGATCCTGATAAGATTTCAGCAATTACTAGGTTCCCGTTACCAACAACAGCTCGCCAAGTTCGCCGATTTCTCGGTATGGCAGGTTGGTATCGGAGATTTGTTAAGGATTTCAGCACCCTAGCCGCACCCTTGACCGAGACGTTGAAAAAGGGAAAAGTCTTCAAGCTCAGTCCAGAAGCTATTGAAGCATTCCTGCAAATCAAACAAGCCTTGACCTCAGCTCCTGTACTAGTCAATCCAGACTTCTCCAAAGAATTCATCATTCTCTGCGACGCATCCGCGACTGGCATCGGATGTGTACTCTGTCAGCGGGATGAATCCGGGCGGAGCAGCCCATATACTACTTCTCCCGGAAACTGAATGCTGCTCAGAGAAACTATTCGGTGACAGAGCGCGAGTGCTTAGCAGGTTTTGAAGGTATCCAGAAGTTTAGGTCTTACGTTGAGGGATACCATTTTCGTGTCATTACAGATCATTCCAGCCTGAAATGGCTGATGACTATGAAGGATCCAAGCGAAAGATTAGCGAGGTGGAGTATGCGCCTCCAAGGCTTCGATTTTATGGTGGAGCATAGAAAGGGTACATTGAGTGTCGTGCCAGATGCTCTATCCAGAGCATATGAAGACGATGAGTTGACAGTGTCAGCTTTCCTTTCGTGTCTACCACAGATCGGTACCTCGGAGGTACTCCACATCGATCTTGAGGATCCGTCCTTTAAATCCGAAGGTTATCTTGATATCATCAGTCATATCAGGAAGGAGCAGGAGCGGTTACCTGACCTCAAAGTGTCGGAAGGATACATTTACAAACGCACTAGACATGCGGTTGGTAATCCCTTGGCCGAAGACCTAATTTGGAAGTTGTGGGTGCCCTTAGAAATGACGGAGTCATTGATCTCACTGGCTCACAATCCGACGCGTGCTTCACATGGTGGGATAGTGAAGACTATTTACAGATTGAAAGATAGATTTTACTGGCCGGGATTTTACTGGTCAGTACAAACTATACGTAGACCGGTGTGAAACGTGCAAGACCAGTAAGGCAGCTAACATGACGTTGAGAGCAGAGATGGGAAACAGTTTCGAGGTAGATAGGCCGTTTCAGAATTTATATGTTGACTTTCTCGGGCCATACCCTAGGTCAAGATCTGGAAACATTTACATCGTAGTCGTGTTAGATCAATTAACCAAATTTGTTTTCATCAAACCACTACGCAAGGCAGCAGCCGCGAGCGTGGTCAAATTCCTGAAGGATGAAATTTTCTTGATTTACGGAGTGCCAGAGAGTATTCTCTCTGATAATGGTACACAATTTGTTGGGAAGGAGTTCCAAAAACTCATTGATGTTTTCGGGGTCAAACACTACCGGACGGCAGTGTATGGGGAGTCGAATACTAGCGAGCGAATTAATCGTTCCATCCTGGCGGCCATACGGTCGTATGTCAATCCTCGACAGACGGATTGGGATGCCCATCTGTCTTCGATCAGTAGTTCAAAGTAGGTGATGAAATTTACAAGCGAAATCATGTATTAAGCGACGCAACTAAGCATCTGAGTGCGAAGTTGTGTCCCAAATTTATCAAGGTTCGTGTAAGCCAAGTCTTTGGTAATAACTTGTACGAGGTAGAAGATAGGCGGGGACACAAATCGACGTGTCACGCTAAGGACCTGAAGAGGTAAATCATGGTTATCAAAACCATATCTCAGACTTTCTATCAATTAACCGGACTTTCCCAAAAATATTAATCAATGAGAACTTAAACCTAATTTTGTTCACAATGTTCAAATGTTTTGAAGTATTCAAAGAGACATAGATTCTCTACAGCAATTTCTTTTTTTTATCTTATGCCCGGCGCTCAACTGTGCATGAGACACTTGGTTTAACGCCAACTTTTATTTCTTTCGTATTTTCAGAAAATCTATAGAGCGCTTAAGCGTTGTCAATTTACATACGTTGTAAAATTTTTTTTTGTGTTCGACCGACTAGACGTAAAAGAGTCGCAGTGTCATCACGATACGACGTATGAGGGAGCCCAGGCTTGAAGGATATTTTTCCTTATATATATTCTTTTTTCTTCGAGAAGTTCTCCTTTTTCTTGGAAATTAGACCAAGTAGGCTCGGTCTATATTCCAAGCTTTGTAGGGAAAACTTTCTCGCCAATCACTGGCATATAGTAAATGTCACTGGTGCCATCTATGTGCGAAACTCCAACTTTACTCGCAATGTGCTGAACGCACCCGATAAGTTCCACCAAAGGAGGTTCCACAAAAAGGAAGCCATTTTGGTAGTTGGAGCACAAAAACAAGAAAACCTGGCCTTACGGGATGGCACAAGTGATCATTTAGCCAATTTTTTCGTGTTTTTGTGAAGAAATAGGTTCGGTTATTTTTGAATACCTTGGCAACAATAAGTCGTAGAGCCAAACGATTTTCAGTGTTGGATTAAAGATCAATGGGAGCGTTAAATTCTGAGAAAAAAATTATACTTAATTACGTAAAATTTAAAAAAAAAATAGTTTTAAAATTATTTTTTCAAATTTTTTTTTCAAAATTTTGAGTTTGAAAATTTATGTTTTTTAAACTATTCGTTAAAACAATTTAATTTAAAAACGAAATGAAAGTAGAAGTTTTTGGCTTTCAAAAAAGGTATAAAACGGTGTTGCGAACGAAGTCGTTGATTTTTAATATTTTTTTTACAAAATAAGTCAATTTTTCAGAAAATTGCCCCTCCCGGCTAAACGGAGGGGAATAGACCCCCCTCCCATACGATTTTTTTCTTGTCTCAACTTAACCTACACGCTCTAGCTTTTTGGCACAACGCTCGTGAATCACCCTGTATATACCAATTCCCATACTAGACGCCTAGCAGGCAAAGTGACGTAACGAAGTCACTAAGTTCATGTCATGTTGAGGGTTCTATTAACTAAAAACATCTATTAGTAACCCGAGCAATTCAATTTCCTAAGACTGACAGAAATGCCAGGAAACCATTTATTCTGAATAGTCATTGACAACTTAGTATTTATTGTCACCAGTATTTTACTCACCAAGCAAAGTCCCTACCCTCTAGTGCAACCAGAGCCTCAGTTTATGACATTCCGTTCAGATATTTATCATAACACACGATAATACGTGTAACTCATGTCTTGGCAGAAATAATGTAGTGTGAACAGAACGTTAACATTCGTTACTTCAGCCCATCTAACTCGTTATGTCAACTGGAACGGCATTCTGGAAAGTAGAAATATGACTGGAAATCAGGGCGTAGGCTAGTTGAAATAGACTATTGTGGAGCATGATTTTGTATACGGACTTCATTTTGAAGACATACTCAGACGGCAGAACAACTCAACTCCAGAACCGAAGTTTACTTTTAATGCAGCTGAACCGCGCCCACCTTTAATACTTTTTTTACTCGAAGATTATTCTAATTGCTAATGCAATTAGATGATCCAACATACCATTTGGAATTTATTCTACAATTACCAGGTAAGACTGTCCTATTAGAAATTGTCGCCGGAGCAAAAGTTTTTTTTTTTTGCCCCGACGAAGACAATTTAGAGCGGCGACACATGGAGACGAGCTATAACCTCGTTCTTTCTTTTTGTATTTAAGATTACACATCCCGTAGAAGCAACTGCGATAATCACTATCCTCAAATGGATAGGGCAAGCGAGGCTGCGCCGGAATTTTATTTTTCCTAGATAAGAAAAATAAGGAATCATCATCACACCCCATCTTGGATCTTTTTTTTTACTTTGTGTGAAATCTATGCATCTGCTCATACGTGCAGATATGTTATGCTTTTACATGCTTATATGCAAAATATATATGCATGCGCGTATTACGCCCTAGAGCATAAAGTGGTTGCCTCAATTGTTATTGCTTTTTGGACCACATCCTTCACTCCACACGCATTTACGTTGCAGTCAAGGACAGCATCCTTGCATCAGCCAATTATTCCCGTGTATTCATTTCGACGTCGATCCGCTTGCCGGCCCGTCGACGACCACGGCAGCTCCCAGGGATTTTACTCACTCCCTGGTATTTTTTTATATATATTTCGTGCCACGCGGGCACCCACCTTTAACACTGGCTTCTAGGCCCAACGATTTTTTTTATCATCCAATAACGGACACCCAGTCTCGAAAAGGCTGAAGACCCCTTCGTGTAATAGAAGGAACATTTATCATCGGACGTTTGGCGCGTGTAGGAACACGGATGCCAGTCCCCATCAAGTCAAAAACTCCAATTTAGATTCTCTGTTGGAGCAACGTGGGAAGAAGCAGATTTACTTCATCCGTACACACATTCAGGAGCATCAGTTCCAGCAATTATTTATGTATATAAGGAACAAAAAGTATTTGAAATCCATTATAAGCTCAGGTAACAAAATTAGTTTTGTATTTCATTATTGTTCGTGTTCTAAGTGGGAGCATTCAAACTAATACCACGCCATCCCATATCTTCTTTGGATCTGGATCCTCAATCCACGTTGCGACTGACGCTGCGGTTAACGCTAGCGTCCAACGCACGTCAACCACGGACGGTGGTACTAAGCCTCAGGCTGAATTTTTTTTGTTAAGCACAAAGAAAGAGTGTGAGGGCTTCAAGCCCCCTCCACCCTATTGCGTCAATTGATTATCATGTGCATGGACATACCAATAGATTCATTTATGTTTTTAGAATTTGTGTTATAATCATTGGGATTAACTATGTGTATGGAGAGTAAAATATTACTTTTTTTTGCTTTGAACTATAAGAAGTGTCTTCGTAACAAATTTTCCTATCGATATTCGTGTCGAATTCGAGTTTTAGAAGTGACGGGAGTGTTACTTAATATTATTATAACTTACTTTCATGACGTCGTCGCATTTATTTGAAGCACGGTAGCTCGTAACCTTTTTGCGTACGCATCAATTGATTAATTTGCTTACCTTTGTGACTAAGGGTCAGTTTTGAAACCTAGTAGTAGAGGTCCCACAAGTAATGTTGGCACTCTATTACGGTCAGCTTCCCTAACAAGTAGGTTAATATTATTTACTCACTCGGTCTTCGTGACATATCTTTTTTTTACTATAGCGTCGGTAGCGACCATACTTAACGCGTATCAACACCGCGTCGAGTTAAGAATTGTTTTGAACTTTTAACTTCGAACAACTATTCACTTCTATATACTTACTTACCTTGAATTACTCATTTTTTTTTGTATTGATCGGGTTTCGTCTCTGTTATGGTACATCGGTTGTGTCATATCCTCAACCTCAAGCGCGAAAATTTTGCGTATCTTGTGCCTCATTTCGTTGATCGATTTGGTTTTACCGGTCACCAAACGCTCATTAAAGTAAAGACACGCACTTAATGTACTAGGTATCTTCATTAAACTAATATCTATCGCTCCATAGCTCAAAGAAGCTATATACAAAGAAGAGCGAGCTTATGATGATATAGTGTTAATAGAAGTTAGGTCAATCTATAATCTTTTAACTTTCACAGGAACTTTCAGGAGTGACGCTGAGTGAATTTATATTCCTTTTTGAGATTTTTAACTACCCTATTGATAGTAGTCTCATTTTTAAAAACACTTTATATTGAACATATTACATTATATTGATTATTACACTATATTAACATATATTTTACGATCGATTATGTATATAAAGCCGAATTGGATTCATATATATGGTACCTTTTTTTTTTTTACATTGTTGACTCGTACATTGTTTTGGGTGGGAATTCTTGACCATCTCGTTTTTTCCTTCTTGTCTTGTTTTACTCTTGCTTCGGTGTTGTCTTAATCGCGTATAAGAATTATTGGAATATTTCTCACGGAATAAAAGGATCGTTTATCCAAGTATTATTTTTTTTTTTTTTGAGAACTTGAATTATTCCCGATATTACGCATCAGCGCGTTGCGAGTGCTTTAACGCCGCGGTAAGAAGATTAATAGTTCGGATATAAGCGTATATCATTAATTGAAGTAAAAGACTACGATCCGCATATCGTTTAGCGAACGATATCAGTTCATTATAAAAGTTCTTCCAATATTATTGACCGCATTTCACTTTTCATATGACTTCAATTTACATATTAGAATATAAGCAGAATATTTAACAGCTGGTTAGGCTTTAGTTGCGCATAATAAGAAAGCGCAGATAATTTAACTCATTTAACTTTCTTTTGAATAACAACATTTAAACTAAGATTTTTGTTTCAAGAATATTAAAAGATCGGTTGAGGTCTCTATTAAAAATTATACTATACTAGTAGATAAGAGTTTAAGCTAGAGATTTAAAGATTTATTTTTGATAATTTTAATAAATAAGACATCTAGTTGTAACGATTTCTGAAATTTTTCGTTGTTGTACTCATTTCTTGGAAATTTACTTGAAGTTTTACAGAATTTTCAGGATGACAGGTTGAGATATTTTTAGGGAGGGTGGTAACCCTCGCAAACCCTTTGGACGGAACGAGTTGATGTGTGTTTTGAGGATGTAGATTGGTATAACTCCGAAACTTAATAGCTTTCGACGTTAAGTATTATGTTTTTGGTTGAGTAGAAGTTTAGGCAAGCAGTTTTCCTGCTTGCTTATCATATTAGGGGCTGTCCACAATCATTTTTGAGTCATGGGGACTCATAGGTCCAGGGACAGCCAAGGTTGAGATCGGAAGAGATGATTTCTGTGATCGTTTTGGGCGGGTTGTGAGGCCAGGGGGATCTGTTTACCACCTTAGATCCTCCCTCCCCATATAGTTAGACACCTCTTCTTCCACCTTTTGCACTTCATCGTGGCAGCAGGAGGGACGGAAGTTAATAATACGCCACAGCAGTCACGTACATCTATGACTTGCTTGCGTTTATAAACTTACGTGTCGCGTTCGTTGGGTCGGTAGAATAATTCAACCTTGAAGTTTTTACTTCCTATTTACGTTTTCACTCGTTGCAAAAAGGAGGTGCGAACTTGAATCAACTTTTCCTTTTGTCAATTCTTATACGTCTTTGCTTCAACGGTTATGAGGGCCCTTAAGCATTTTAAAATTTATTATTCGAACTTGCACATCATAAGTTCAACGGTCGGCAGTGAAAAATAAGAGGTAACACCGGTCATGTAGATCCCGGAGCAAGTGCCCACGGCCTGGCTGAGCTGGTTGCGGCTAGGGTACTGCCGGCCACCGCGACGGTCGCTCTTGACCACGGTTCTACGTTGTCGCATGCCGTTCTCGCTGACTGTTTTCTTGACAGTTGACGAGAGAGGGGGCGTTGCCGGCATTGGATCGCTTCCATCCCTTCAATACAGAAATAGTTAGCCATAGCTAGAGTAGTGGATGCGATCTGGAGTGAAGGCTCTGGAAGAGCGTGTACTAATCCTAACTTCAGCATTTCAGTTCTAGTTATGAGCATGGGGGCTTAAGTAGAATCCATGGTTATTTGGTGTAGGCTACAACATGATATTGCTACGAAGAGAACATCTAGGATTAGTAGCGGATAGGCGCGGACATGCTGGCAGGTACCCTCTAGGCTGTTCTACGGTGCTTTGTAGTCAGAACCTATGGTACGCTGTTAGATGGTTCGTGCTTCTGTGATGGGGATGGATGGAGAATTTGAGAGGATGGTAGGGAAGTAGGGAGAGTAGAGGGCCGTGCTTGCGAAGTGTAAGTATGTCTTTAACAGCGGTACTAACTACACCGATACACGGTTGGTCGACGATGGGGTTGCTGTGTTCTTGATATAGGAGTCAAGAATATTTGGGGCACCTGTCTCTTACTGCTTCCCCTACGGTTGGTGTTGTTGATTGATATAGGTTTGGGGCTTGAATACTCATAGGATATTTGGTGAAGAGGATCAGAGTCCGTTAGCAGCTCCAGCTTTTAGTTTTTTTTTAAATAACATCCAATCGACATGATGTATTCTCTCAATTATATTCTTCATATTTTACGTTACATCATAATCTTCTAAAAATGGATTAAGCCATTTAATTGAAATTTTCAACTTCTCTTTCATCTTCAGCGACTTGATTTCCTCTGCAAAGTATTCCTGCTGAATGGTCCATGCAATTCTGAACTCTGCTGATTCCAACTCCTTTACTGAAAGTGACAAACTAATGAACTCATTAGTGTCTTCTTTTTTTGCTTTTTTACCTTGAAAGGTCTCAATAGATATGCAATGACGCGTATGGTTTTCGTATAGGAACTAAATCTTTCTGTGGTCTTAAGAATTTCATTTGTTTCCAGGTTTTTGACGAGCAAAACAGTCTTGCGCTTTTCAAGAGTTGCCTCTTTTGATGTTGACTGATTGCTTAAAGAGGGCGGCCATTCCTTATCCGACTTTAACAGAAACTTTGGACCTGAAAACCAAATTGAATCCTTTAACTCTTCGACTGTGCATACTCTAGATATAATATCTGCAGGATTGTCATGAGTTGGAACGTGTCTCCAACTGGTATCTGCTGGTAGTTCCTGGATCTCTGCAACCCTGTTACCGACAAACATGTGAAGTTTGGACATGTGAGTTCCAATCCAATGAAGAACTACTTCAGAATCTATTCAGAGAAACACCTCCGGGTCCAAATCTATAAGCAAATTTTTGACTTTCATCCAAAGTTTTGCTAACAAGTGTGCACCACACAACTCTAACCTTGGAAGTTGTTTCTTTTTGCTGGTGCAACTCTAGATTTTGCTGTTAATTACTTTGAAGTGACGAGACCTGATGGATCAATCGATATAATATAGATACAGCAACCGTAAGCCTTAAACGATGCATCGGTGAATCCACGGGCTTAAATTTTTATTTTGTTTGCGGATAAAACACATCTGGGAATAGGGAAATTTTGTAACGAATGAAGATCTGCTAGGAACTGCTTCCATTCAGTTTCTATAGCTTGTGGTATTGACGCATCCCAATCCAACTTCTCTATCCAAAGCTTCTGTAAAATTATTTTGGCTTTTATAATTATCGGACCCAACAAACTAATAGGGTCAAAAAGTGATGAGGATAAAGAGAGGATCGTTCTCTTTGTCGTCCTTGAATGATTTTTCGACGGTTTGTGTGAAAATACAAGATCGTCTTGAAGAGGATTCCAAGTTATCTCTAAAGTGCTTGTGAAATTTGATTCCGATAATTTAATTGTTTTTTCTCTTGATTGAGATATTGAATCAACGTTGCTATGCCATTTTGTCAGCTCAAATCCAGCTGATGATAAAATTAATGAAACTTCTTTTCTTATTTGAAGCAAATCATTGGCTCCTGAAAGCATGTCATCAACATAAAAATCCGTCTTTAAAACTTCTGATCCTAACTGATGGGAGTTCGAAAACTTATCACTCAAATAGTGGTGGCAACAAATGGCTAAAAACGGGGCTGACGATGTGCCGCATGTGACTGTATTTAATTGATATGTTTCGATATGATTTTCATGACTGTCCCTCCACAAAATGTACTGGAATTGCCTATGAGATGGATGAACTAAATCTTGTCTATACATTTTAGCAATGTCAGCTGTAAGTACGTATTTATAAATTCGAAAACGTAGCAAAAGAGTGAATATATCATCTTGAATTGTTGGGCCAACCATTAGGATTTCGTTCTATGAAAATTGTGACGACGTGCAGCAGGACGCATCGAACACTACTCTAAACTTGGTAGATACACTGTCTGGCTTTAACACACACTGGTGGGGAAGATAGTAGTGAGGAACTTCAAGATTTGGACTTTTTACTTTGGACATATGTCCCAATTCTTCATACTCTTTTAATAACTTTGAATACTGAGCTTTGAGTTCCAAGTCCCTCGACAATCTTCGCTCAAGGGAAAGAAATGCGATGTCGTATGAATTTCCTAGATACTTTGGATCATTTTTGAACGGTAGTTTGACCATAAGACGACCAGTATTTATCTCCTCTACGGTTTGTTTGAAGACTGCCTCGCACTGTGTTTGCTCCTCTGACCACTTGGATTTACGACCAGAAACTTCTTCTAAATCCCAGAACTTCTCAACGTATTGATGTAAAGAATCTTCTTCTACACTCAAACAACAAGCTTTAGTAACTGATTCCCTGGAACCACCATATTTGCCAGATACTATTCAACCTAGCAGAGTTTTTTGTAGACTTGGAAGACCACTGCCTAACTTAATTTGACCGACTGACAATAGATCAAAAAATGCTTCAGCTCTAAATAGCATGTCTACTTGTGATGGCTTATTGAAGATTTCATCTGCCAGCTCAATATTCTTTGGTATATTCCAATTAATTGTCTTAAATGCTTTTTCCGGCCGATAGGCTGTAATCGAATTTGTGACTAGAAACTCTAACGACATCTCAAAGCTATTAAAACGAGAGCGAATAGTGCTATGGGTTTGATATTGAATGTTAGTTTTAGAATCGCCTATACCAACTATTTGAACAACTTTCTTATACTTGTGAAGACGCAAGGACCTTGCGAATTTTTCATTAACCATGTTTACTTGAGAGCCCGAATCTAAAAGAACTCTACCAAGTTGAAAACTTCCTGTTATATCCTTGACCAAAACTAAAGCTGTGGCTAAAATGACTTGAACTTGTTAGGTTGAGTATTGATGATCCTCCAGTGCAGCGTGTACAGATGCGGATGATGATGAACCTTGATCTTCGTATTGATTGTCTGTTGCTTGTGTCCGGTGAAGCAGGTAGTGATGAGGCTTGTGGCATATTCTGCATGAATAACGTGAAGAACATCTTGAAACGCTTTGTCCTCTCCCTAAACAGTTTATACATAATTCTAGTCGCTTAGCATTTGAAAAACGTTCTTCAACTGAAAGATTTTGAAAACTTGAACAGAAAGCAATGTAGTGGCTGTTTTCATTACAGAATGAACATCCTTTTTGTGTGACAGTAAGCATTGCCTGTGGTCGTTGACTAAAAGGTTGTTGACGAGGTCTACCTTGCCATCTATTTTGACTGGTTTCTGTATGAACTTGTCTTCCTTCCTTAGCTTCTAAATCTTGACATCGCTAGTTTAGCATCTTGGCACAATCATCCAAAGACGGGAGCTTAGTATAGTCCAACTGCTCATCCCACTTCGATTGAGTGTCAGGATCAACCTTTGACATAACATTGTGAATTAAAACAGCGTTGCAAATATCTTTTTCTGACCATAACGAAGTAAGCAAATTGTAAAGTGAGGATATGTTATCAACGAGGCTTCGTTGGTTCGAAGGCGAAGCCTTTGAAAATTTTGGAAATTCAAAAATGCACGAAATGTTTTCCAAAAATATTAAACAATTAATATCGAAACGGTTCTTAAGGCTTTCAATTGCTTTGGGATAATTTTCTTCAATCACTTGTAATGCGTTTACGCAGTCCAGTGCTTTACCGCTTAGACAGGATAACAAGTGATTATATTTCTCAATAATGCTGAGATTATTATCATCAGGAACTAAGGATTCAAAAGTACTCATAAAATTCTTATACTCCGAGTATTTTCCATTGAATTTTGGTAAACGAAGGGGCTGCAGCCGAGCTGTTGACGACAAAGAGGGTAACAAAAAGGAGTGTTCACCACCCATACTGACACGTCTTCTATCTCCAAGCATAGACAGAATTTTTGTTTTTGTTGTGATGTATAATTCCTCGAATTCACTGCGTCCTGTATCGCTGGGCTGCAACCTTTCAATTTGGGTTTGGTAGGCTAAACCCTATTTAAAATAAGATTCTAAAATCCCTAAGCGACATTCTAATTCTGTAGGCAAGGGCTTCGTTGACTTTTCTAAAATATTTTTAATCCTTGTGATGTTTCCATTAGTAGATGCGCGTTGCTGTTTGACTTCTTCTAATTTATCTGAGTCTGTCATAATTCCTTTTTTTTTTTTTTTAACTAATAATAATAAGCCTGCTTCAAAAAAATATTCGAATCCTTAAGTAAAACTATGAATTCTGCTTAAGTCTTATAGCTGTCAATAAATGCTCGATTTGCAAATTAGACCTGTGGCCATCAAACTACGAAAACAATCAATAAATCAACGAAGAGCTCCGATGTGTATATCCACAAAAAATTAAACTTCCAACTTCCCAAGACTGTAACAAATATTCTATATAACTCCAAAGCGATTTGCAATCCAAAACCTCACAAAAATGTTTTGTGAAATTAACGAAGATGGTTTAAATTACTCCAAACGAACTAAACATGAACTCGTGCATGCGAACAATAAGTTATGATACTTGATGTGGGTTCCAGCAAAGATCTTATATAAGAAAAACTGGATTACAATGCAAAAACAATTCAACGGCGAACACACAATCCACCCTGCGATTCAAAAGCGATAACGATAAGCTTTATCTAACAAGATCAATTATTTAGCAGCAACAACAACGATGAGTGAGTACGTTTCATAGATTTTGGAACGAAAAAGCAAACGATCGAACGATGACGTAGGGGAATCCGATGATTCTTTTCAGGTGCAATGACGATGACTAGGTGAGCGAAACGAACGGGCTTTTTATGACTAATGTGAGCATGAAACGATTTTGCAGTGGGAACGAAAGAATAAACGATCCACGAAATTTAATTTATATTGAATTCGTATAAAAACTTAAATTTGTAGATGAAAATGAATGAAAGATGTTAATTTTATTGACTTGAAGCGAAGGTGCGTTAATGAAATATTATTTTATTTAAAATTGGTGTGAATCCGTGCAGTACCGAAGGAAATGCGATTATTTCAAGTTTTATTGATATGAACGCACATTCCCCCAATCAAATTTTCAACATACCTTTGAAGGAAGTTTTTACTTAGCTTGTCTTGGCAAATTGTCCACATTAAACTGCTGATGCAACCTTTGGACGGCTTGGTACTGGTGAAGAAGAATTTCTTTGCTCTGCTTTAGGTCACGATTTAAATGTCTTTTTTTTTTTTACGTGATGCATTCACGATTGCCGAACAACCGAAACCGACGAAACTTAGTTACTATAATGTCTTGAGTGTTTAGTAGAAACTTTTATTTTTCTTTTTAGAGTTTTCCCGATTGTCTTTGATAAATACGAACTTTTTATAAACTTAATAACTTAAGCAAAATGCAGAAAAGTTTTGCCCCACGTTTGGCGCCAAAATGAACGAATGGATCTTTTTCCAATCGCAAACTAGGAAAATTCGATTAATGAATTTCGGAGAAATTCCCAGTTTTATGCTCGAAAAGTATAATGAGCAATAAAAACTAAAAGTGCGACGAAAACTACTAAGGTGTGACGGATTATGTCAATAAGACGGCCTTTAAAATGACAAGCAACTTGTTTCAATGACTTTACTCATAAGACTGACTTTCTTTATTCCAAAAATACATAAGTAGAGCTTGGTTAAACTAAAATATAGCGTTAGATGTTATAAAAATATGGCGAACCTTGCTTTGAGGGCGGCAAATTTAAATATTTATAATTTTGAACCAAATTGAATGAAACATTAGAGATGAGACTTCAAGGACATTTGTATGGATGGGAATATTATAAAATTTGAGTGCTCTGTTTGTTTTTTAGTTTTTTAGCAAATTTACAATTTGATTTATTTATGATTCTTGTTTTTTTTTTTTATTTAACGAAGAATATAAAATGTTATTAGGTAGATATTATCTGCTCCAACAGCCTGCATTAACTTTAACAGAAACAACCTGAGAATCATAACGGGCTTTCTCACAGGGCACTGCAAACTAAAAAGACACCTTAATATCCTAGGGCTGTCAAGCAGCGCAACATGCAGATTCTGCGAAAAAGAAGAAGAGACACCGGACCACATACTAGGTAGATGTGGTGCATTAATGCACAAAAGACTAAAATACCTTTGTAGTTACCAGATAGAGAAGGGCAGGTTTCCTTCTTTAAAAATACCTCAAATACTTAGCTTCCTAAAAGAAACCAAGTTGGAGGTAGTGCTGTAGGATGAGTATCCTCATCCAGCGCTTAAAAAGGAAGCACAATAGATCTTTATGGTCGCAGTGCACTTTCCTATAATGAATTCATTCATTCATTCCTTACAACAGGGATGACTACAGAAGGAGAAGATAACTTCCTAAATTCTACAATGATAGAATCCACAACTTGGAGTGATATGATGTCAGAGTTCCGTAAAATGCTTAAGGAAGAATTGGCAAATACTATATCCAAAGTGGAAACAAATTCAATAGAAATTGATCAAATAAAAAAACAAAATGAAGTTCTAAAAGATTAAGTTCAAGCGCCAAAAGCGTTCAAGGCTGAAACAGAAATAAAAACTGAAAGTTTCGACACATAATATGAGAAAAAAAACCTTATTTTTCCAAAAACAAAAAGTAGGGAGACAGGGTATATGGGACTTATTTAAAAATTATACTACAATTGCCTGAGAAAATGGGTATAGTAAAAATTATTCAAATCTCAAACAAAAATCACCTCAGTTACCTCGTTGAATTCCAAAGTCAAACTGCAGTGTTTGAAATTGTAAGAAACCCAAAAAAACCGGCAAATACGAACTATGGTATTAAAAGAGACCTGACGAAGACGGAACGTAACCATCAAAACTTTCTTCTTCGAATCAGGAGGGATGTACAAAAAATAGATCGAACGAAAGATGTCAAGTTCAAAGGAAGCCGATTGGAAATTGAAGGAAAGTCTTTTGCAGGGATTGAAGGTGAACTGAAGTGTGGAGAGCAACCAGCTAGAGCGGTTTTAGAAGAAATATACAAGCAAGCATAGATTTAGGCTTTAACAACTTTCATTAGCAGTTAGAAGTCTGTCGCGATCCTTATTTAAGTATTTTTAAGACGAATGAAGTAATAAACATTAATACAAAATCAGTTAAAATTATTTCTTACAATGTTCATGGAATATGAAACAAAATCTTGTTTCCAAACTTCTTCAAATATATATGTCAGAACGATATTTTCTTATTATATGAGACTTTTCTTACCGAGGATTTTGAAAGATTTGCAAGATTTTTTAAGCGATTCAAACTTTAATTGATACCAGTTGTAAAAAGGGCTAGATTTTGGAGAGCAAGTGGAGGGGCAGTTTATGGCATTTAATTTGATATAAAACATGCTTACTTTGTGAAAAAAATTGATAGAGATTAAGTATGCATAAACTCAAAAAGACAAGACTTCTATATCATGCAGGTGTATTTAAACTGCAATAGGTGGGAGGAGGACTATCAAGACCTCAGCAGTTGCCTACAGGAAGAAAATATTCAAAATTGTGTGGCTATTTGAGACTTTAACGCTAGGATTGGGGACAAGCAATATATACCAAATGAAATCACATCTTTAAATTGCCTTTTATCAAATAACAGAGCTTTAAAAGACAAGGTATTAAATACAAAAGGGAGAAAGGTGTTAGAAGCATTTGAGGATTTTGGTATGGTGATTTTAAACGGTCGTACCCCAGAAGATGCAGATGGAAACTTTACTTTCATAGAATCAACCGGATCATCGACAATAAATGTATGCAGCGTTACTGAAGAATATAGAAGGCTTCAAAGTTGAGGATCAAATCTTCTCTGATCACATAGCTTTGGCACTCTCACTGGAATTTGAAAGGAACCTTCAGGGACAGACTGTCGAGATGAAACTTCTACCCAAACTTAGATGGAATGAAAATATAAACAACACTTACAAACATCAACTACATGCATAAGTTACAGCTGCAGAGAGAGGTGATTGGACTGCAGAAAAGTTAATTGATGCAATCAAGTCTACAGTTTGGTTACAACACCACACTGAAAGATTTGAGGGTAAACAGTAATGGTTCGACGAAGCATGGGAACGGGCAAGAAAAAAATCATTTTCGTGGCTCAAAAAACTACGCTACTCCGATTCACCGATCATTAAAGAAATCTACCTTAGGTGCAATAAATCCTACAAGGAACTTTGCAAACAAAAGAAAAAAGAGTACTATGAAGGTATTGGGTTAAAGCTTTAAGAAGTTAAAAGCACACAAGAATGGTGGAACCTAGCAAGAGAACTTAAGTCTGTGAACTTTGTTCAAGGAAATCTAATTACATTGTAACGATGCGTTCCACAACTAGCTTCATCACAGTAATTACTCAAGCCAGCCCCTGCAAGTATGCAACGACCAGACATACCCTCACACCCGCCGCACCGCATTCTTCACTCAACACCCGATTACACATACTGCACCACCGCCACACCAAATTAGTTATTTGTGTTTACGACTTATATTAGCAATTATTTTTTTTAATTATAATTAACACTATGTTAAAGCAAGATATTTTATAAGTAAAAGTTTGTTTTTGTAGTATTTTCGTCTTCCGCTTCGAGTTGAATCAGCTAACAACTGATAAAAAAAGAATCAAGCTACCGGTCCGTCTGGCAAGAAGATCCCCTCGAACCAGAAGCATTCTATATCTTCCGTTTTCCGCTCCTTCAGGGTGTAGGATGGACAGGGTCGAACCCATTATTAACTTTTGCATTATTAAATTTCCTAGTTTGCCACTAGGACAGGTACGATTCCCACCATTCCTCTCGCTTCCTCCTCCAGAAAGCGATTGGACATAGGGTTACTCGGAGTAATCCACTTAAATTTCCTAGTTTGTCAGCACTAGGACAGGGACGATTTCCACCAAACCTTTCCTCTCGCCTCCTCCTCTAGAAGGTGATTGGACTTACGGTTACTCGGGAGTAATCCACCTAAATTTTCTGGTTTGCCACCACCAGGACATTGATGGATCCCACGGGTACGTACGTGTAGGTTTGAGTTTAATTTTGGATTATAACTATAAAGGTTATAACTATAAAGGTTATAACTATAAAGGTTATATAAGTTTGATTTGTGGGCTATAGGTCAATAGTAAATAAAAGATGTTATTTCATCGCAACGTTTCGAGTATGTTTATACTCTTCATCAGGCCTTTATTGGTTAATCACAAAAGATAAAAAGTAATACAAACATTAGCATACAACTATTAAATATTATAAAAATGTGACGTCAAGGTAACTTACAATAAAACTTTTTTCAGACAGTTAATATTTGATATAGTCAAACATTTTATACACAATTGAGGCAAAGTAACTAAAATAAATAAATAAACAAAGTTGAAACTACATTTAAAAATTGTAATTTGGTTATTTTTAAAAAAGAACATTACTCGAACAACAGTTAAAACGTCCAATTACGCTACACGATCACCTATTTTGAATCTTTTTCTTTTTTGTTGGCCTATTTATAAGTTGGCTATAAACAGTACTAAGACTGTCACAATCCGATCTACGGTTGACAGCATTGTTGTTATCTATTATATGCAACATCTCTATCAACATTCTTTTTGAATAATGTTGCTCAGTTTGAAGAATTTCTACATTCTCCAAATCTGGTGTGTGTTTGTCTTCTATGCAATGGTGAGCTAGTGCAGTTTTGTGAGAAGACCCGCTATTTAGATCAGACCTGTGACCAGAGATGCGATTTCTCAATTTTTGTTTGGAGGTACCGATGTAAACGGACGGACATGTCGTCTCCTTTCCTCCTAAGCAGTTAATCCTATAGACAACCTCTGCTTTCTCCAACGTCTCAACTCTACCTTTTGTGTTGGTAAAAAGTTTATTCCTCAGAGGAAATGCAGACTTGAAAGCTATTTTTGTCTTTGTGTTGTCTTTTATTGGTGCTGTCTTGATGCGGTTGGAGAGGTGAGGTATGTAAAGTGAACTCTTATTTATACACACACTTGTTGGGGATTATCAGCTTGGTTGATCATTTTTTTTTTTTTTTTTTTTTTCCCCCTTAGTTAGTACTAGTAAAACGTATCTTGTAACTTAGAAATAAGTAGGAAAATTCAATTAAATAAAAAGTTGAATTTGATCTCAAAATAAAGTTATTGTTTTCTTTATTTCCACCCTTTATATCCCACTGTCGCTACCCCAGCTGGGAAACAAAAAGCATATCTTCAAAGACTATTTTGATAATCTTCTTACCCCAACAATGTGCGCTGCACAAATCTCAGAATTGGCTCCCGCAACAAGTAATCCTATTCTAGATGGAGACATCTGTAGCTCAGAAATTGTTTCATTTCTTAACTGCGTGAAAAAAATAAAGCCCCAGGATATGATAGAGTTCCGTACGAATTTTTTATAAATGCACCTGACTCGGCTATTAAAACCATAGTACTGTTGTTCAACCGGATGCTGTTATCAGAAAAAGTTGAACCAGCTTTTAAAAAATCTCTGATACTCCCCATCTCTAAAAAGGGGGACCAAAACTTAGTGCAAAACTACAGAGGGATATCCTTCATGGACTCGATTGCAAAATTTTTTGCAGGAGTGATCTTGGTGCGGCTTCAAAAGTGGGAAAAGGATTTCTCAATCCTAAATGAGTTCTAGGCTGGTTTTAGAGAAGCCTACAGTACAGCAGATAATCTGTTCAATCTATTCAGCATAGTTAAACTTAAAACGCAAGAAAACAAGAAAGTTTTCTGTTTTTTCATTGATTTCAAGGCAGCTTTCGATTATATAGACCGCAAAGCTCTTTTATATAAACTGCAAAATGTAGGAGAAACTTCTTAAAATTATAAAAGATCTCTATGAAAATACTCAGGTAGCTGTCTGGGATGGGGAAAAGCTATCGGAGTGGTTTAAGACGTCATTGTTTGTTAAACAAGGGTGCTTATTAAGCCCACTTTTCCTTGCATTGTACATTAACGACAAGAAAAAGAGGTGGAAGATTAAGTTCACGAGAAAGCTGGAAGTTAAACGGCCAGCCTACTGAAATTGTCAACAAATACGTATATATAAATAGCTTGGCATATTGCTAACTCCTGGACTATGTTGTTGCGGTAAATTTTACCACAACAAGTTCCACTGGCCTATTTGTTCCTTTTTCCATTTTTCACCATTCCTTCTCGTTCTTTCTCCAAAATGCTGGCAGAGTAGAGAGTGCGCTTGGCCATCAGCAGGAAGCCCGCTCCAAAAGCATTTTGGAAAGACAACACAAGCAGGTCTCAATGCAAATGTTGTGAAAGACAATCACAACTTTCTAACGTGCGACAGTTGGTCCACGAGATGACCGAACACAAATGTGCGACAGGCCGTCCACAAATCCGTCCTTGATGAAGCTGTTGAGTTCAAAGTCCAGCCAACGTTTGAAATGGCCGAGAGCCCAACCTAGCGTGTCTTCAACACAAAGAAAAGAAAAATGACTTTTGCATCAAGTATTTCTTTTAAATTCAATCTGCACGAAGACCTACAATATTTTAATCTTTAATGTGTAAAGATAAACAATCGGGTTAGCCTTCGGATCTTTTCTCGCAAGGCGAGTAGAAGATGACAGAGGATTTACTTGCTGGAAAGATTTTCCTCCATACTGTAGTCTGGGCATGGGACGGGGACTTTGTCGAGTTTATAAATGATTTTCTGCTTTTTCTCTTAAAAAGTTGGGATTGCCAAGAATGGGTCTGAACTCGTCCATTGAGCTACTCTTGTTGCAAATATCACCATTAGCCAGGGATATTTTGCATAATTCGAATGCGTGGCTTGGGTTCAACAACGGTACACACTCTCACCAATGATACGAAATGTTGAAGTTCGCCCGTGACAGAACACCACCACAGACATTGGCTGAAAAGAGAAGAATATATTTTGGATATGGCTAAATGGACGAGAAAAGTCGGCCATTTTGGACTTTTGGTTCACTTTATGGTTTTCGACTAAAAGGCGGAGACAGAAAAATTTTAAGATTTAGCGAAAAATCATTTTTCGAGTTGATTAATTTTATTTTGAGTTTATAATAATTTCCAACGTAGAGATTTTGGCAGATAAGGCCAACGAGTTTGTTTCGTGTGATTATTTTGTTTGTGAGGAAGATCTTTCAGGAGGAAGCATCTCAGGCTCTATAGAAAGTATCCCTATAGGCAGATAAGTACCCTTTTTCAATATTTCGATTTGTCCCAGGACAGTTTTTTGCGTGTTTTGATAGCTGTGTTTTTCTGGCCAAAAGTGGCAGAAACTTGTTGATTGTTGTCTATCCCGAGATTGCGGGACTCGCGACCCAATTTTTACTCCTTTTATTAATCGTCATTATCAACCCCGTCATTTTTCTCTTCTTTGTGTCTTTTGTGCCACTAAAGAAAACTCTTGATTGTATTCATTCTCATATATATATTCTATCTTTTGATTTGGCCTTCCGCCATCTCTCCCAAACAATTTATTGTAAATTTTTGTTTAAGAAAAAATTTAGGGTTTTTTTTACCTATATTGAAAGGTTTCCCTAATAAATCATTTAAATTTCCTTATTGGAAAAATAACTCGTTCGTTTTATTCCATTGGAATTTTTTTTTCCGTTTTTATGACGGTTTGGTAATTCCTGAGAAAATTACCTGGCGCCTAACATAATTTCTAGTACACCCTGTACGAAGAATTGATTTTGATTCGACTTCCGTTTATTATTTTATGAAATTGTAAATTTTATTGATACGATCAATAAAAGATAGCTGGGTGCTGTATGAATAGGGTAGACCCTGATTGGTATCAACATGGCGATGCCCAGCGTTGCAACTGTCTCATACGCATCAATTGTGCTTATTTTACCTCCAAGTGGTAGCCATCGGGTACTGGTCTTGTCCACCCGGACTTGACTTGCTGAACTTATAAGCGCGAGTGTTGATCACAGAAAAATAGCAACACTATAATTGCCCTGCCATAAAGCTCCTCTGTTTCTCTTGTTGGGTAGCAGTTTATTCTGTACAAACCCCTCAGAAAGCAAGCGAGCGGCGGATGAGCTTCCAATTAAGTGAACCAACGGCGACGCTTACAGACAATATGGTAGGCACCCCATTGAGCTACTTCGACATATTCGGAGCTCAGGTCCTTGGGTCCTTTCACTACTATTAGTCAGGGTAGTGAAGTAGAGAAGGTGGCGGATGAGCCCATATAGGACCAACGGTAGCTCTCACATCCCCGTAGTGGGTTACTGACTCTGGATTTCTCCAGCTCCTTTTGTCCAAGGAGAGCAGCATAGGGCCTGGTCCCCCAGGTTGGGGGTTGTGCGTCGGGGTAACTTCCCTACCACGTAAAAAACCTCTTTTGTGTCGGAACAACCAACTGCCTCGGATATGGATGACCCTACTGATGACGACCCTAGCAATAAACGAAACAAGGACAACGAATTTCGGTTCTGCACGTGGAATGTCCGGACCCTTAACAGACCACGTGCAGCCGAACAATTAGTGGAAGCCCTAGATGGTGTCAAAGCCGACATCACAGCCATCCAAGAAGTGCGATGGGATGGTTAAGGCACAAGGAGGATGAAAAACTGTGACATCTACTACGGCAAGTGCTACAGGACAAGGAAACAGCGGCTATTTGGATGCGGATTTGTGATAAGAGGAAGGCTTAGGCAAGAAGTCTTGGGGTTTCGTGGCATAAGCGAACGCATTGTCACAATCCGCATTAAATCCAAATTCAGCAACATCTCGCTGATCTGCGTCCACGCCCCCACGGAGGAAAAAGATGACACGACCAAAGAAGAATTCTACGATCTTCTCGAGAAGACGTATGATGAATGCCCGAAACACGACACTAAGTTTATTCTTGGTGACTTCAACGCCAAAATCGGAGAGGGTAACTTTGGCTCGACAGTCGGAAAGCATAGCCTGCACGACAACACTTCCGGTAACGGACACAGGCTAATCGACTTTACTGCGGGGCGAAGTGTCATCTTAGCTAGCACATACTTCCCACACCTCAATATTCACAAGGGGACCTGGCGGTCTCCTGATCAAAATACCGTCAACCAAATTGATCACATTGCGATTGATAGCAGACATGCGTCCATTGTCATGGATGTCTGCACTTTCCGAGGGACCAACATAGACTCGGACCACTACCTTGTTGTAGCTAAAGTGCGAATGCGGATCTCCACCAGACCGCAGAACCGAACATTCACTGTGAGAAAGTTTGATGTTGCTAAGTTACAATCGCAAGAGACCGCCACAACCTTTGCCAATCATGTCTCCTCTTATCTCTTGACAAGCCCGGCGCCTGCGCCAAACCCAGAGGCCGAGTGGCAACATTGCAAAATGGCCATCAAAACCGCTGCCACGGATGTTTTGGGTTTCATTAGGCGACCACAACGAAACACCTGGTTTGATGATGAGTGCAGGCTCGCACACTTGGCCAAAGACGAAGCCTATCATGCAGTTCTGAATGCCAGAACTAGAGCTGCCAAGAGCGCTTTCCGTGCGGTGTACCAGCAAAAGAGGAAAGAGGAACATCGGCTTTTCAGAAGAAAAAAAAGAGAACTGGAAAAACGAATGGTTGAATCTATTGAGGGGTGCTACGGCAGAAGCAATGTTCGAAAGTTCTACCAAAGGGTAAAGCATTCGTCCAAGGGTTACAAAGCCCGAGCGGAAGCATGTAGAGACGAGGGTGGGAATGTCGTTGTAGATACACAGTCGGTGCTGAGAATTTGGAAAGAACACTTCTGCAGGCTGTTAAACGGCGAAGACAACCAAATAATCGCTGTCAGGCAGAATGATCCATTCGATTTGGATGATGATGAACAAAATTTCCGTCCTCCCGACCAAGAAGAAGTTCGGATAGCAATATCTAAACTAAAGTCCAACAAGGCTGCTGGAGCTGATGGCCTTACGGCTGAACTCTTCAAAGCAGCGGGAGATGACTTGGTGAGGAGCATACACCAACTCATCTGTACAATCTGGTCAGATGAAAGTATGCCTGACGAATGGAACCTCAGCATTGTGTGCCCTATCCAAAAGAAAGGAGATACTCTAAGCTGCGCCAACTACAGAGGTATAAGTCTCCTAAATGTCGCCTATAAAATCTTGTCGGCCATTCTGTGTGAACGTCTGAACCCTTTCGCACGTAAACTGATTGGCCCCTATCAGTGTGGTTTCAGACCCGGTAAGTCAACCGTCGACCAAATTTTCACACTTCGGCAGATTTTGGAAAAGACCCAAGAGTTCCAGATCGATACTCACCACCTCTTTATCGATTTTAAAGTCTTCTATGACAGCGTAAACAGGAACGAGCTATACAGAGCCATGTCGCTTCTTGGCATCCCTGCCAAACTCGTTCGATTGTGCAGGATGACTATGGAAAACTCTCGCTGCTCCGTCAAGGTTGGTAAGAACACCACTGACTCATTTAATGTCGAGAAAGGCTTACGACAGGGTGACGCGCTGTCATGTAACCTCTTCAACATCATTCTTGAGGCAATCGTACGCAACTCGCATGTCAACACCAGCATTACGATTTTTTTTAGATCCGTTCAATTACTTGGCTATGCTGATGATATTGACATTATTGGAAGAACGAAGCGCGCTGTCAGTGGAGCATTCGCAAGTATTGAAGTGGAAGCGGCTCGAATGGGTCTGGCTGTATATGAAGATAAAACGAAGTATATGCTGTCCTCGGGTGAAGTAGATCATCACCGTAGGCTTGGACAAAATGTCACAATGGACAGATATAACTTTGAGGTTGTCAAGGACTTTGTCTATTTGGGTTCCACTATAACCTCTCAGAACAACATCAGTGAAGAGATCAGTCGAAGAATCACTCTTGCCAATCGCTGTTTCTTCGGGCTAAGAAGGCATCTTAGTAGTAAAGCCCTCTCTCAAAGGACCAAGGAGACACTATAGAAGACCCTTATCATCCCAGTCCTGCTGTATGGGGCAGAAGCGTGGACACTGACACAATCGGATGAATACAGGCTGGGGTGCTTTGAAAGAAAGATTCTTCGGGTGATATTCGGGCCTGTATGTATCAATGGAGTATGGAGGAGAAGATTCAATGACGAACTGTACGGGCTATACAGCGACATTGACTTGGTTAAGAAGCTGACAATTCAGCGGCTTAGATGGCTGGGTCATGTGGAGCGTATGGACGAAAACGCTCCTGCCCGACGAGTCTTCAATTCCAACCCGGAGGGCCGACGCAGTTCTGGAAGACCCCATCTAAGGTGGCGCGATCAAGTGGTAAACGACCTCAACCAACTTGGTGTACGCAACTGGAGGCCACTGGCTAGGGACCGGCCTAGCTGGCGAGGATTGTTGGTTGAGGCCGTGGTCCACAATGGACTGTCTGCGCCACCTGGGTCATGTGGAGCGTATGGACGAAAACGCTCCTGCCCGACGAGTCTTCAATTCCAACCCGGAGGGCCGACGCAGTTCTGGAAGACCCCATCTTAGGTGGCGCGATCAAGTGGTAAACGACCTCAACCAACTTGGTGTACGCAACTGGAGGCCACTGGCTAGGGACCGGCCTAGCTGGCGAGGATTGTTGGTTGAGGCCGTGGTCCACAATGGACTGTCTGCGCCACCTTAAGTAAGTAAGTAAGATCAATAAAAGTATTCATCGATCAAACGCACCCCATTTTGAGCGAATTGGCAAGCCACCTATCGAACGGGGCTAATCTCGATTTACATACCTACCGTGCGAACGGAACTAAATTTGACATTTCTTTTTTTTTGTTATCAATCATCTTCATTCAACGAAAATTCTCATCGCGGCGCGACGGGTGTGTGCATTTGTTTTGTTTTGCGTTTATTAAATAATTATTAGTTTCTTGGATTCGTAAAATCCATAGTCCGCGGTTTTATAGTACGTTTAGATTAAACATCACAAAGTTAAATTTATTTGTTCGCGTTTAGATTCATTTGTTCATCAAAAGTAAATCCTGATAATTGGCGCAGCCAACGTGGAGCCAAGATCGTAGAAGGAATTTCTGTTCGTTTGTTTTCGACTCTGTGTTGTGTTTTAGGAAAGTTGTTCTGTTTTTTTTATAATCAAAATCCTATAAAAAAGAATATTATACTTGGAGTTGTTTTTTTTTTAACAGGCAGCAGTGTTTTTTTTAATCAGATGCAGCAGTGATTAAAAGATATTTTGTGGAGTTTTGTTGGTGTAAAAGAAAAGTGACGGAGCAGTGGAGAAGGAGCTGGAAAAGCAATAGCATAGAAAGAGGAAAGTGTGGCAAAGAGGATTTTGGTGAGAGATTTTTTTTTTCCTTTTTTTTGTTTTGTGAATTAATACTTTACAATTGAGATTGAACATTTTGATTGTTCAATTTCGAACGTGAGAATTTTTTTCTAATACCTACACATATTTTAATTATTTCTTATTTTAATTTTTGTGTTTCAAGTGACATTTACTTTTTTTAATTTGTTTTTTTTTTTTTTGGGTGACTATTGTCATCTCTTTCGGTTTTGTAGAAAATTTATTTGTGACTAGGTAGTTTTTAGTGTTACCACTTTACGTGATTTTTGTTTTTTGATATTTTTTTTTTGTTGTTTATTTTTATTTATTTAGTACTTTTTTTTGATTTCTCGTTCTCTTGGTGTATAATATTTATTTAAAAAGTTTTTTTATTTGTAACAAATTTTTTTTTTAATTTTCATTCGTTTTAGATAACCTCGTTTTTTTTGTAGATTTTGAGAATTTTAAACATACCTTCGTAGTATTTTTGCAAGTTATTATTTAAAGTGATAGACATTCTAAAAATAAGGATTGCAAGTTTTTTTTTTTTTTTTCTCTTTTCTTCCTAATAGATTAAGACTTTACAGGGTGTTTTGAGTGTTTGTGCCAATTTTTTTCGTCTTGCGTTTATTTGTTTTTTTAAATAAATTTCTGTTTGATTTTAATTGGAAAGGAATAGGCATTTTGATATTCAGTTTTATAGTTGATTAAAAGTTTTAAAGGGTGTTTCAGGTGTCCTACTGTTTTTTTTCGTTTATTTAATTTTTATTTATATTTTTCATTGAATTTCTTTTTTTCAGTTAATTTGCTTTGTTACGTCATTAGGAGTTTTGACCATTGGTTTTTTTCATTGTTTTTTAAAGTTTTGATTTGTTTTGAATCTTCAATTATGGATATTAATAGGTTGTGTCAGGATGAGCTTTATTATGAAATGCTCAGTAGAGGGTTAGAAAAAGGGACGGTTGACGTAATGAGATCGTCACTGCGATCAGCTCGCATGCTGGAACGCAGGGGTTCGGTGGAGACATTTAATAAATATCCGTTTTCTTATATTGAGGATAGGGATGCAGTGCAGGAAAAGATTAGTGAGATTAGGACTCTTCTTAAGGATCAACCAAGAAATCTGAAGTCTCCGGAATTCTTGAAGGTTCTTACCAAGATCGAATGGGCATTGAATAGGATAGGAAGAGCACCAGCAGAGGAGGATGAAGAGTAAGGAGAGCGAAAATCTCTCAGATTAGAGCTTTTGCTACTCTTATCAAAATTGCAAGGGGACGAAGAAAAAATTCTTATGGATGGACAGGCATCGACCTCAGGCGCAGGCCAGCTGAATCAGGGCCCGATTCAGCAAACGAGGGAAATTGTACCCCCGCCGATTCGCAACAATTTAAGTAGGGTTAGTTTAGGTGGTAGTTTAGGGTTTTCAGGTTCTCAAGAACGATGTTCGGAAAGGATTTTTAGGTGGAATGTTCCGTTCACTGGGGAGCGCTGTGGCACATCAGTGAACTCATTCCTTGAGAGGGTCGAAGAACTAATTTTAGCTCGGGGGGTTTCGGAAACGCAGTTGTTCCATTCAGTTGTTGACCTTCTTACAGGTCAAGCTCTCCTTTGGTATAGGTCAGTTAGGGAGGATATTTCAAACTGGCAAGAATTTGTAGATGCTTTAAAGTATGAATTCTTGCCAGGGAATTATGATGATCTGTTGTTAGAACAAGTCGATCGTATGACCCAAGGAAAGGAGGAGTCGTATGGAGCATATTTAGCTACCATGAGAACCATGTTTAAGAGGTTAGGAGTACCATTTTCGAAACGGAGGAACCTTTCTATCAAAAACAGATTGGTTTTAATAAACAACAATCCGTCAAAGATTTGGCTAGTTTAGGTAGGGACTTAGAAACTCTTAGGGCTAATGTTGAAAATTTCGACCGGCGAGAGGCAGGAATTGTGTAGAACCCGAATTTGGTTATACTGCAGTTTCAGCAGTGCAACCCAAAGTGGCAGTCGTCAATAGGGACGAACAACCCAACAGAGCGGTGGAACCTAGTAGGTCGCAGCCTAATAGATCCACACAATCTGATGAAACTATTAGGTGTTTCAATTGTGGGAAGCCAGGTCATTTTTCCAGTAGGTGTTCCGCTCCTAGGAGATGTTTTGGTTGTGGGGCTGAAGGGGTTAGTAGAAGCAATTGCCGACGCACAGTGGTCCGAATTGACTTTTTTGATTGCAAAAATCATATCTCTGAAATGAATAAAGATATCGCCACAATTTTTTTTTATCTTGAAGGAAATTTCCAAGGCTATTAGGTTTGTGAATTAGAAAAAAATTGTGAAAATTGAAAAATTGTTACAAAAAAAAAAGCTATACAACCGTTTTAAGAAACTAAGCATAAAATATGTTTTGCTTCTAAATAAAAAAAAATATTTAATTTAAAACCAATACATGCAAAACAAAAAATAATATTTTCCATGATTTTTTTTTGCACTTGACCAAAAAATCTCCGGAAAAATTACTGACTTTTTCAAATCAAATCGCTCTAGCTCAGCTCTATGCAACTTTGTTTGTAAGTAAAGAGTATAAGGATTCATTATCCGTCCAGTTTGGCTTGACTGCTTTTTTTCTACTCAACGTTAAGTTGAAAAAGTGTGCAAAAAGTTGTGTTCCAAAAAAAATTAAATTAAGCAGTTTAAAAATTTTTAATTTTTTTTTGATTTTTTTTTTCTCACCACAAATATTTGTCAACTTTGACTGGCTCTACAAGCCAAACCGTTCATCCAAATGAAATAATTTTTTTGATTTCTAAAGCTCAAAACATTTGTTAATTCAGATAATGTAAAAGTTTTGCATTACTAATCCACCCGAAAAATGAATTTCGCAAGCACTTTTGCCTAAACGGGCCACTGTGCGACGGTGTTCGGGAAATGCTCAAAGGGCTCGCGCGCCAGCAGGGCGGGAGCAGGTGTTGAGGTCGTAGGAACTGTTAGCTTACCGATAGAAGTAGAAGAGGTCGTAGGAACTGTTAGCTTACCGATAGAAGTAGAAGATAAGGTAGTCTTAATATACTGTCTTATTAAACCATCTCTGACACATACCGTGATACTAGGTGCAGATTTTTGGGCACTCTCGGGTATCGTCCCGGATTTGAGGTCACGTATGTGGAATTCTTCGGACCAAGCTCAAGTGGTTTCGATTTGTTCTATTACAGAACGTTCAGAGTTGGACAGTAGGGAAATTAAACAGTTAGACAATTTAGTTGAAGAAGCTTTTAGGAAGATGCCAGAAGGTTTAGGTTGTACCACTATGGTGGAACATAAGATTAGGACGTCGGCGGAACCGATTAAACAACGGTATTATCCGGTTTCTCCGGCAATGCAGGAACACATAGATACGGAATTAAACGAAATGTTAGAAGCAGGGGTAATTGAGAGGTCCAATAGTTCTTGGTCATCTCCAATACTCCTAGTTAAGAAGAAGGATGGGTCTTTTAGATTTTGTGTAGATTATAGGAAGCTTAATAAAAACACAGATAGAGATGCTTATCCACTGCCTTATATTAATTCTATTTTAGACAGGCTTCGAGGCGCGAGGTTCTTGTCTTCGCTTGACATTAAGTCAGCTTACTGGCAGATTCCCATGGAAGAGGAATCTAAGGCCTTTACAGCCTTCACGGTCCCTGGTCGAGGTCTCTTTCAATTAAGAAAAATGCCTTTCGGTCTTCACAATTCGCTTGCGACATGGCAGATGTTTATCGACACAGTTTTGGGTGCCGACCTCGAGCCATTCGTTTTCGTCTATTTAGACGACTTAATCATCATTGCAGAGACTTTTGAGAAGCATCTCGAAATTCTGAGTGAGGTTATGAAAAGGTTGAGTGAAGCAGGGTTGAAGGTCAGTAGGGAGAAATGCAACTTTTGCATACCATCGCTGAAGTTCTTAGGGTATATTGTGGATCGGAATGGCCTTCATGTAGACCCAGAAAAAGTGGAAAGCATGGTTAGGATTCCAGCACCGAAGAATGTTAAGGAGATTAGGAGTTTTATAGGGATGGTGTCTTGGTACCGACGTTTTATACCGAATTTTGCTGAATTACTTCGGCCACTGTCAGATTTGTTAAAGAAAGGTAGGAAATTTACTTGGACAGAAGAGAGTGAGGCTAGCTTTAGGAAGGCAAAAGAGTGTTTGGTGACAGCACCCATACTTACTTGCCCAGATTTTAAACGACCTTTTGTCGTACAAACAGACGCTTCTGACTACGGTATCGGTGCAGTTTTGTCTCAAAACTTTGATGAAGGGGAAAAGGTTGTCTGTTACCTTAGTAGGTCCTTGAATAGGAGTGAGCGCAACTATAGTACAACAGAGATTGAATGTTTGGCCGTACTATGGTCGGTTGAGAAGTTGCGACCATACATCGAAGGTGTCCGGTTTAGGGTCGTGACTGATCATTATTCCCTGGTATGGTTGAGCAACCTTAAAGATCCACAGGGTAGATTAGCACGTTGGGCAGTTAGGCTTCAACAATTCGACTTCGAAATTATCCATCGAAAGGGGAAGGAGCATGTAAATCCAGACATGCTATCTCGAGGAGTCCTGGAGTTAGCCGAGATCTCAGAAGAGGATACCGACCCGTGGATAATTAAAATGAAGTCAGCAGTTAATTCTAACCAGTTAGCTTATCCAGCCTGGAGAATTGAACAGGGTCATTTGTTCAAATTTATAAAGGTCAACCACATTGTCGTTCACGAAAATAATCAGGAATGGAAGAGGATTTCAGGGAAGCAGGAAAGATTAAAAATTTTACAGGAGTTTCATGATGGTCCTCTAGCGGGACACATGGGAGTTAGAAAAACTTTTGCCAGGTCCGGGTCAAAATTTTATTGGCCTAAGATGAGAGGTGACATCACCAAATATGTTAGGCATTGTAGAGTTTGCCAACAGGTTGAGACGGTGAATGAGAAGCCAGCTGGGTTAATGTCGGAAAGAGTAGGGATTACTTCACCATGGGAAATGATCTGTGTAGATCTTGTAGGTCCGCTTCCAAAGTTGAGTAGGGGTTTCATTTATATTCTGACCGTCGTTGGTTATTTTACTAAATTTCCACTTCTTTTTGCGTTGAGGTCTGCTACTGCGAAAGCTATTTGTAGGGAACTTGTCACATACGACCCCGAGGGTGGTCGTATGTGACAACGGCCCGCAATTCCGATCAAAGGAATTGAAAACGCTTTGCCAAGCGTACGCGTCACGTTTGAACTTTACAGCTCATTATCATCCGCAGGCAGATCCTGCGGAAAGAATCAGTCAAATAATCAAGACGACATTAAGAGCTTACGTCAGTGAGAACCATCGAGTTTGGGACTCACAACTTTCGAAGGTTGCGTGCGCTATTCGCACGTCATAACACGAAGTACTGGGAATATCCCCGTACTTCACAAATTTTGGGAGGGAGATGGTAACTTCTGGTCAAGAAGTACCAAAAGTTGGAGATTCGTCGGAAACTGTTCAAGATCTAGGGGAGATCGAAGAACGTTTCAAAAACCTAAGGATTGATACTGGCAAAAAGCTTCAGGATGCAAGCCACAAATCTGCTCAAGCTTACAATTTACGTCAGAGGGATGTTCAATACCGTCCCGGCGATTTTGTATGGCGCAGAAACTTTTCTCTTTCGGATGCCGCGAGTTATTATGCAGCCAAGTTAGCACCGAAGTTTGTCGGTCCGTTAAAAATTTAGAAGGGTGTGTCACCTTGGACATTCATTTTAGAAGATGATAAAGGTAAAAAGTGCGGGAAATGGTGGCACGCTAAAGATTTAAAACCGTTTTGAGATGCATCCAATACTTAACGTAATTTTGTCCTTTTTTCTCTCAGTTTTTTTACTTTTTCTCTTAAATTTTCTTTTGCTTTTCTGATGGAAATCCTTTGTCTTTTTCCTCATCCTTGGTTCTTCTTCACAAATGATTTACAGTTCTGTCGAAATGTAAAGTCATTTCTTGGGAGGTAAGGGTCTGATTTGTTGCGGTAAATTTTACCACAACAAGTTCCACTGGACTATTCGTTTCCTTTTTCCATTTTTCACCCCTCCTTCTCGGTGGTTCTCCAAAATGCTGGCAGAGTAGAGAGTGCGCTTGGCCATCAGCAGGAAGCCCGCTCCAAAAGCATTTTGGATAGACAACACAAGCAGGTCTCAATGCAAATGTTGTGAAAGACAATCACAACTTTCTAACGTGCGACAGTTGGTCCACGAGATGACCGAACACAAATGTGCGACAGGCCGTCCACAAATCCATCCTTGATGAAGCTGTTGAGTTCAAAGTCCAGCCAACGTTTGAAATGGCCGAGAGCCCAACCTAGCGTGTCTTCAACACAAAGAAAAGAAAAATGACTTTGCATCTAGTATTTCTCTTAAATTCAAACTGCACGAAGACCTACAATATTTTAATCTTTAATATGTAAAGAAAAACAATCAGGTTAGCCGTCGGATCTTTTCTCGCAAGGCGAGTGGAAGATGACAGAGAATTTACTTGCTCGAAAGAGTTTCCTCCATACTGTAGTCTGGGCATGGGACGGGAACTTTGTCGAGTTTATAAATGATTTTCCGCTTTTTCTCTTAAAAAGTTGGGATTGCCAAGAATGGGTCTGAACTCGTCCATTGAGCTACTCTTGTTGCAAATATCACCATTAGCCAGGGATATTTTGCATAAATCGAATGCGTGGCTTGGGTTCAACAACGGTACACACTCTCACCAATGATACGAAATGTTGAAGCTCGCCCGTGACAGAACACCACCACAGACATTGGCTAAAAAGAGAAGAATATATTTTGGATATGGCTAAATGGACGAGAAAAGTCGGCCATTTTGGACTTTTGGTTCACTTTATGGTTTTCGACTAAAAGGCGGAGACAGAAAAATTTTAAGATTTAGCGAAAAATCATTTTTCGAGTTGATTAATTTTATTTTGAGTTTATAATAATTCCCAACGTAGAGATTTTGGCAGATAAGGCCAACGAGTTTGTTTTGTGTGATTATTTTGTTTGTGAGGAAGATCTTTCAGGAGGAAGCATCTCAGGCTCTAGAGGAAGGATCCCTATAGGCAGATAAGTACCCTTTTTCATTCTTTCGGTTTGTCCCAGGACAGTTTTTTGCGTGTTTTGATAGCTGTGTTTTTCTGGCCAAAAGTGTCAGAAACTTGTTGATTGTGGAGTCTTCGTGCATCCGTTGTCTGTCCCGAGGTTGCGGGACTCGCGACCCAATTTTTACTCCTTTTATTAATCGTCATGATCAACCCCGTCATTTTTCTCTTCTTTGTGTCTTTTGTGACACTTAAGAAAACTCTTGATTGTATTCATTCTCATATATATATTCTATCTTTTGATTAGGCCTTCCGCCATCTCTCCCAAACAATTTACTGTAATTTTTGTTTACGCAAAAATTTAGGGTTTTTTTTACCTATATTGAAAGGTTTCCCTCATAAATCATTTAAATTTCCTTTTTGGAAAAATAACTCGTTCGTTTTATTCCATTGGAATTTTTTTTTTCAGTTTTTATGACGGTTTGGTAATTCCTGAGAAAATTACCTGGCGCCTAACATAATTTCTAAAACACCCTGTACGAAGAATTGATTTTGATTCGACTTCCGTTTATTCTTTTATGAAATTCTAAATTTTATTGATACGATCAATAAAAGTATTCATCGATCAAACCCACCCCATTCTGAGCGAACCAGCATGCCACCTATCGAACGAGGCTAATCTCGATTTACATACCTACCGTGGGAACGGAACTAAATTTGACATTTCTTTTTTTTTGTTATCAATCATCTTCATTCAACGAAAATTCTCATCGCGGCACGACGGGTGTGTGCATTGTTTTTGTTTTGCGTTTATTAAATAATTGTTAGTTTCTTGGATTCGTAAAATCCATAGTCCGCAGTTTTATAGTACGTTTAGATCAAACATCATAAAGTTAAATTTATTTGTTCGCGTTTAGATTCATTTGTTCATCAAAAGTAAATCGTGATAATGTCTGATGGAACATTTTAAGGAAAGGTCAAAGCTGGCTCGACAGAGCCTTAATTTTACATGGAGCAACTTCATTGTAAATAAAGGTGTCAGACTCTCCTCAAAAATTGAAATTTTTAACGCCGTATCTAGGGCTATATTAGGATATGGAGCTGAAGTATTGGGATTTGCAAAATATGACGAAGTAGAAAAAGTACAAAGATAATACAACCCAGGGATTTAAAATCAATTAATTTAATAGTGTATTTAATTGCGACAGACGACTTTAAAGTCATTGTTGAATATATTTTTGTTTTCAATATCAAATCAAAATTTGTTATTTCTTGGAGTATTTGTAAAAATTAAATTTTTGTAAGATAAGTTTTATACATAAAACATAAAAAAGAATTATAAATATGTATAGAACAAAAAACTGAAAATGAATCAACACTACTACTACTACAGAGCTGATTGCGTAAGTATCGCTTCATCGTCCGTTCAGCGAGCAGCACACTGCAATTTAAAAAACATTCTGTTCGAAAAAAATTATTTAAACAAGAGCAAAGAACTAATTTTGGCTGTTTTTAAGATGATAGGCAAACTTATACGCCTTAACTATATCCCACATCGTCCTGATTTACCGTATATTCTAGTCTGCAACTTATCTGAGAGAGGAGACGTTATGCATTTCATCGCAAGATGTCCCATACTTAACGAAATAAGACGATATTTTCTAGGCAACGACACAAAATCTGAGGAGAATCGCAGTTTAGATAGGCTATAACTGCCTATCTAAACTGCGAAGGCGAGGTTAAACAACTTTTTTTACTTCCATAAAGCAGTAATGAATTACCGTAGTAAAATTATTACCGAGAACTTTTAACTAAAAAAAAAAATTAGTATACCATTTTTCAAGAAATTAATTTACATTATGAACATCAAAACAAATTTTTTATTAAATGTTTAATTTCATGTCAATCAGACGGGTCTAGGCTAATTCACTGTGCACAATTCACTGTGCACAATTAACTGTACACAATTCACTGTCGGGACAATTCACTGTGCACAATTCACTGTTGACACAATTCAATGTGGCGGACAATTCACTGTGGTGGACAATTTACAGTGTGCATTTCACTGTGGTGTACTATTCGCGCGCGCAAATAGTACACCACAGTGAAATGCACACTGTAAATTGTCCACCACAGTGAACTGTGCCCAATGCCTAAATTTTAAAACGGTTTAGTATTATTTTTTATGAATATTTTTCTATACATCAGTAAACAGAGAACAAAAATCTAACAGATCTTGGTTCCGAAGGAAAACAACATAAGGAAAATCACCTTCAATCTTCCATTTGAGTTATTTCAATGTTTGCTCATCACTGTAGAGGTAAAATTTAATCAACTTTCGCCACAGCGTATAACTCCACCACAGTTGTCCACCACTGTAAATTGTCCACAACTGTTAATTGCCCGCCACAGAGAATTGTGTACCACAGTGAATTGTGCACAGTGAAGTGTCCCCACAGTGAATTGTGCACAGTGAATTGTGCACGGTGAATTGTGCACAGTGAATTAGCCGGCTTCGCAATCAGACAGACGGCAAAGCCATGCTTAATGATTTTTGTTAAGCAAATTTCTATTATAAACAAGAAAAACAAAAATCTAATCTAACCTAATCTTAATCATGTGAATTTATTATGTGACCAATTCTTTAATTTATCTGTAGATTGATTGTTTAAGTAGGCTTTTTTTTACAAATGCAAATAAAACAAGTTTATTCCATCTATTCCCAACGTTTCGTCGATTTTTCGCGACTTCTAATGTATTTTAATTTTATTTAAAATTAAAATACATTAGAAGGAAATGTTAATAATTGATCAAAACTTACATGAAATTGTTGAATTTTACATTTAATTTTACATTTAATATTGAATTTAGATTGTATTGTTTTACATAAGACACAGTAAACAAAAAGAAAGAACTTACAAAATAAATAAATTAATTAACAGAAATACTGAGACCAGAAAACAGACATTGATTATCACAGTAGGTATTATTTATCTAAGTTCGTATAGCTGAAGCATAGCTAATAATGGTGTTGTCCCTGTCTTCTTGTGTGTTCATAGTTCGTGTCTTAGGCTCTTCAGAGTAAACCTTCCGTTAATGTTTTTTTCTTTATCAAGTATTTTTGTGTTTTCAAAGTTTGGTGTGTGCCCGCTCTCTAGTATATGTTGTGATAGTCCTGTTGATGCTCTCCCCTTTCTCACATCTGCACTGTGTTCCGCAAATCTAGTTCCAAGTGATTTTTTTTCGTCCCAATGTATATTAATTTGCACGTACTCCCCTCCTTTCCGTTGCAACTTATTTCATAGACGACATTATGTTGCTGTGCCTTCTCAACTGGAGCTTTAGTGTTTGTAAAAATGTCCTTTAATGTTGCGTTTGGTACGATGCTTTCTTATTATTGATAGATCTATGTATACTTCTGTTATCGGTTAGGTTTGGAATATATTTTAAGCTGTAGTATATTATTGTGTTGTTATCCTTTTGTACCCCTGGTGTTCTTTATTGGTTTGATCAGTTTGTTGTTTGAGTTTTTTGTCTATTAAATTGTGAATAACAAATGATGGAAAATTGTTGGCGTAAAGAATGTTTTTTATTATTGTTATATTTTTGTCTCGAAACTGTGTGTCGCTTAAGTCGATGACCTTGCTGATGAAATTGAAGGCTGTGTTGATTTTTTGTGATTAGGGTTGTGTAGAAAGATAGTTCATTATCCTTCCAGAAGAAGTTGGTTTGGAATACCAGTCAAATATAATTTTCGAACTTTTTTTGTGAAGCATAACATCTAAGTAGGGTAGGCGATTGTTTTGTTCTGTTTCAATCGTGAATTGTTTTTTTGTGCTGTTATTGTTGAAAGTTTTTAATATTTTTGCTTTGTCCCGTTCCTTTAAAATGGCAAAAATATCATCTACTTTGAAATGTGTTTTAAATTTATATTTTGTAGCTTAAGTTCTTCTGTTGTGTTGTTTAAGAGATCATCTAGGATGATGTCTTCTATTGTGGGTGATAAAGGGCTCCCCATCGGCATTCCAAACGTTTGAATATGGAGCTTGTCTTCATATTGAAAATAATTATTTTCTTTCAAACAAAATTCTAATATTCTTAAAAAATGTGTTTTTGGAATTTTTGTAAAATTTTGTATTGTGTTCCACTGTTTCATGATAATCTTTATAGCATGGTAGGTCGGAATGTTAGTGAAAAGTGACACAACGTCGAATGAGACTAGGTTATCGTCTTTATCTAATTTTACGTCCTGTAGTTTTTCTTGTAGTTTGTATGAATTTTGTATGTTATATTTATCAGAAACTAAATTTTTGAGGATTTCACCTAATAATTTCGACATCTTATAGCAAGGAACATTCATAGAAGATGAAATTGGTCTAAGAGGAAGATTGGGTTTGTGTATTTTTGGCAATCCGTAAATTCGTGGTGCTGTTGTTGCCGATGAATACAATCTGTTTTTTTTTACATTGGTATATACAGGGTGATTCACCAGCGTTGTGCCAAAAAGCTTGAGCGTGTAGGTTGAGTTGATACAAGAAAAAAATCTTATAGGAGGGGGGGTCTATTCCCCCCCGTTTAGCCAGGAGAGGCAATTTTCTGAAAAATTGACTTATTTTGTAAAAAAAAATATTAAAAATCAACGGCTTCGTTTACAACACCGTGTTATACTTTTTTGGAAAGCCAAAAACTTTTTCTTTCATTTTGTTTTTAAGTTAAATTGTTTTAACGAATTGTTTAAAAAATATAAATTTTCAAACTCAAAATTTTCAAAAAAAAAAGAAAAAAATCATTTTTGAACTAATTTTTGTCAAAATTTTATGTAATTAAGTACCAATTTTGTTTTAAAAATTCAATGCCATTGTTAATTTTTAGTCGAAAACAGAAAACTGGATGCAAAAATGACTTTTCGTTTTTGAGAAATAAAAAAAAAACCAGAACCACTTTTTTCTAAGAAAATCTTTGTTTTTATTTTTACCTAGTATCTCGACTTTTAGTTTTATTAATTTTTGAAACATTAACCTTTCTTTTAATATTTGTTCTGTAATAGGAGTTTTATGAGGACTCAATAAAGTAGAAAAGTATTGGATTTTCCCTGGATTAATCATTTTAATCATTGATAACGTCTGAAAATTGACCTGCAATTTTTTCTTATTATGCCTGGGGGCCGGCCGCGGCCACCTGCCGGGAAGGGTTCTACCTGCTAGGAGCTTCAGATGATTAAACCACAATTTTTCTTGAATGAATAAACAACTATCAACCTAAAGGTAAATAAAAGGCATCGCATATTTAGTAAACAACCATTTCCAATTGGAATATTGACTCATCAACACATAACAATGTCAAACTCATACTCTCGAGAAGAGTTAGCGGACATGCACTTCTGCTACGGTTTAGCCAATGGTGGAGATCGGGAAGCTGAAAGACTTAACGCTGAAAGATATCCCAATGGAAGGTGCCCGAGTCGTAGCATGTTTTCAAGAATCCACCGACGTCTAAGAGAGCACGGACAGCTAGAGATTAGAAGAAGTGAAAGGTCAATTGCAGGACACCCAATCATAGAGGAAAGAATTTTAGATACGGTCCGACGTAATCCCTCCATTAGTACAAGGAGGATAGCTACAATGCTCGGAGTGTCCCAATCTAGAGCATGGAGAGTGCTTGGTACGGAACATTTAAACCCTTACCACTTCACGCCAGTTCAGGAACTCACAGCAAACGACAGGTTATTGAGAGCAGAATTTTGTCAATCATTGCTGCTTAGAGATGAAACTGAACGCAACTATTTTTCAAGGATTTTCTGGACGGATGAGGAACAGTTTACCAGGGATGGCGTCACTTACTTTCACAATTTACATCACTGGAGTGAAAATAATCCACACAACAAAAAGCAGAACAAATCACAACACCGCTTTAGCCGTAACGTCTGGCTTGGTATTGTTGGACACACCGTGATCGGACCCCGATTTCTGAATTCCGTTATTAATGGAGAATCATATCTACAGTTCCTACGAGACCTTTTGCCCGATTTGTTAGACAACGTTCCATTGGCTATAACCGATAGTTTAATCTATCCAGCACACTATAGCTTACAGGTGAGAAACTGGCTGGATGATCATTTTAGTGACCGATGGATTGGGAGAAGAGGCCCAACAGAAAGGCCTCCTAGATCACCAGATTTAACACCCTTAGATTTTTACGCATGGGGATTCATGAAGAATTATGTGTACGAAGTGGAAATCGTTTCTTTGGCACAGCTTAAAGAACGAATTGAAGTCGCTGGAGTAAAATTGCAGGAAAATTTATCAAATATAAATTTATGCGCAGGCATTAGAAGGAGATATAATCTATGCCTTCTAAGAAATGGGGATCATATTGAAAATTTCTTATTATTTCAAGAAATTCAAGAAAAATTGTGGTTTAATCATCTTAAGCTCCTAGCAGGTAGAACCCTTCCCGGCAGGTGGCCGCGGCCGGCCCCCAGGCATAACAAAAGTCCTCATAAAACTCCTTTTACAGAACAAATATTAAAAGAAAGGTTAATGTTTCAAAAATTAATAAAACTAAAAGTCGAGATAGGTAAAAATAAAAACAAAGATTTTCTTAGAAAAAAGTGGTCCTTTTTTTTTATTTCTCAAAAACGAAAAGTCATTTTTGCATCCGGTTTTCTGTTTTCGACTAAAAATTAACAATGGCATTTAATTTTTAAAACAAAATTGGTACTTAATTACATAAAATTTTGAAAAAAATTAGTTCAAAAATGATTTTTTTCTTTTTTTTTTTAAATTTTGAGTTTGAAAATTTATATTTTTTAAACAATTCGTTAAAACAATTTAACTTAAAAACAAAATGAAAGAAAAAGTTTTTGGCTTTCCAAAAAAGTATAACACGGTGTTGTTAACGAAGCCGTTGATTTTTAATATTTTTTTTTTACAAAATAAGTCAATTTTTCAGAAAATCGCCCCTCCCGGCTAAACGGGGGGGAATAGACCCCCCCCCTCCCATACGATTTTTTTCTTGTATCAACTCAACCTTCACGCTCAAGCTTTTTGGCACAACGCTGGTGAATCACCCTGTATATTTATTTTTGTATAATTCGTTGACAATTTCATTGTTTATTTTTTGAAGTTTTTGTGAAGGGTCTAATCGACCAAAAGTGAGCTTTATCGCTAAACGAAATTCGCGTGGAGAGAAACGTGGTTTTCAAAATAAATTAGCACAATTTGGAAGCGTTTTTCAGGCGTCAGTTAATTCATGTTTAAATTCCAAACGAAACCAAAAAGTAATCACTTGACAGCTGACAAAGGGCCGCTGTTAAAAAAGTGATGCCAGTTTAAAGTTCTGTTTCTCTAAAAAAAAGAAAACCCGATATTTTGGTTCGATAGTTATAAAATTCTATCGCCTAAGATTTTGTTGTTGAATTCCTTAAAATGTTAGATCTAGTACGATTAATTTCTGATGCCCTAATGCCTTGAAATTTGGCCAGCCTTGAAAGAGCTTGAATGATTGGATTTCTTTTAAGGACCTAAACTCTATTTTCACAGTTATGACAGCAAAAACCATGAAAATAAAATCTTTCCACTAAATTTTATTTTTGTGACAAAAAAAAAGCTACCAGGTGGGTCACAAATCCTAAATTCAGTTTTAGGAACTCATTACCCATCATAGTAGGTCAAAAGTCCCAAATTCAGATTAGCGGTTCATGGCCCAGCATAGTCGGTAATGAGTTTCGAAAGTCAAATTCGGGGCATTTGGCTTCGGGACCAGTTTTCCTGCGCCAAGTATAACTCTTTTTACAAAAATCTCATACGAATAAGAAAAATCTAAAGATTTATTTATGTTTTTCTTCATCGTTTTGTATATTCAAAATGTATAGTTGTGCATTGAAGAAGTTCTTTTTCAATTCACTTTGTTCTTGAATAAAACACATTTTTTGTCTCATCAGAAATGGAGTCCCGTATTTAGTTTAATTTTTAATCATCAGAATTTTACCTTAAGCTTGCATAGTGTATTACTATTTTAAATATTTATTAAATTTTTGTTGTTTTCCGAAAAATAAAGAAAAATCTAAAACTTTTACAGCAATGTGTTCAACATGCAAAAGAGATCGAATACAATGGTTGGACAACTTCAAGAAACCATATGTCCATGAAACTAGGATATGAGGTAAGTTCCCAATTCAAATTTGGGAATCGTATACACACAGAAAAATCCCCAATGTAAAATAGGTATACAAAATCAATCAAATGTTGTTCTTATAATATGGCAATATGGTGTGTCTTTAATAATTTAACTATGATTTGAAATTTATTCATTTTAAATCTATATTTTTAATTATTGGTTTGTTCTGAACGCCCTTTATTTGAATGGAGATCATGTTCAAATTATATTTTTTAAATATAAGGTATCCTTAAATCAATTAAAAATAAATTATTGTTTGATTAAACATATCACAAAACAATTATTGTTCAACATTAAATTGAAGAAAAAAACAACATCGCAGATTGACGAATCCCATTTCTTCTGGTTTGAGTTTGCTGACTTTATTAAGCCTGTATTTTAATTACGGGGAGAAATATAATTACATTTAGGTACAATGTATTTTCAAAGCATACATATAAAAGTAATATTGAAAAAAATATGTTTGGCTGTAGGGGAGTTCGGCCCAAGATTACAAAGGCACCACAGTTCTGTCGAACATATCCAGGCATGCATTTTTTGTTACTCTTTTGCCAGATTAAACTCACAGCTGCCCCTGCCAGTATACTACGTTCTGTAATCCCAACCGCTTCTAAGGAAAAAGTTTAAAAAATATTTTTTTTGTGTAGGTCTACTTGTTTGTTAAAAAAGTGATTTGAAAGGTAAGTGTTTTTCGATTTTTTGAATTTTGGGCGTGGCTTTCGCCCACTTTTCATGAAAGAGCGAAAAACGTAGTTTTAAAAATTTAAAGTACTAACAATATTCAATTTAAACCTTTTTCCCTTCCGTTCGTTTTATGAAAAATGTATCTCTACATTTTCTGGTGTAAATTTTTTCAATACGCCCACTTTTGAAGGCGTGATTTTGATAAAATACCTTTGTTCAGGTAAGATTGTTTATGCCTAAATACTGACCAAAGCTCAGTTAGTGCTTCAAATTTTTAAGACACGCCCACTTTTAAGGGGCGTTTCCGTCAAAAGTTGTATAATGCATTAATTTTTTAACGTTTTTTAAACATCGGTCGCTGTTTTGAAGTATACAAATGAACACTTGGATTTATATTCCTTGGTTACGTAGCAGAGTGTGGTCCAAGAATTGTAAAAAACACCCATAATCGCTATTTCCATTCCAAATCTATTTTTTAAAAATTTAAGTCTTATCTTGTTTTGTTCAAATCGATCTGCAAGAATAAAATTGAATATCACTGAGCTCAAAACAATTGCCTTGGCAATAAAACGTTTCAACTTTGGGCGTGGCGCACGCCTTTTTTTTATCGCGCCAGCACTAATTGAACATCACACCACACAAAATTAATGTTATTGAATTTTTGTCTGTCTGCTAAAGAAGAATTATGTTTCTGAAACATCGGCTGTTTGCGGGAGGCAGACGCATACACACACAAAAATATGGAATAGGGTATCCAACAGTTCGTTGCAAACGTAATGTAGCTCTCGCTTATGTTTGTTTATGTTTTGTTCTGCGCTCTACGAAGCCCTACGTAACGGTAACTGACACACATGTAGTTTGACGTCAAACGGAAGGGCGCTATCTGGTTTAGTTGTATGTATCATGATGCATTTCTGTTTTTATATTTTTTTATATACCCTATTCCATAGAATGGGTATATTGTATTTGGTGTGGAGCTTGTAACATAGAGAAATAATACCGTTAGGTACAATAAAGTATATATATTCTGACTCAGAATCAAAAGCCTAGTCAATTAAGCTATGTCCGTCCGTCCGTCCGTCCGTATGTATACTCTCTAGAGTTCGCAATTTTTCAGCTATAAAACTAAAATTTGATTTATATAATCTTTGGTTCAAGAGTGAGGCTAAGTTCTTGAACCATAAAATCCACCTACAAACACGCCCACAATCGCATTTGTTGATGAACAACCTCAATTTGGTAAAATTAAATTATGTTTTTTGTACACTTACGATAAAAGTATAACGCTAAAATTTTGCACACGTAAGCTTTAGGTAAACCTTCTTCCAATTAAATAAAAGTATTTCAGTTTGGGCATGGCTGACGCCCATTTTTCACACAAAACCATCAATATTGTTTTTATAAAATAACAATTGTTATCAGGGCCGGCCCGAGCTAAATTAGCGCCCTGTGCAAGCTTTATCATTGGCGCCCTCAATTGCGGTGATTTTTGGAAGAAGTCATTTCCTCATTACCCAAGGGGTAAACTTTGCAATGCGTTTTTTTTTTAACGAGATATCCCCAACAGGCCTATTCGATATATCAAAAAAATAATAGTAACTGAAGAATACAAAAATAATTGTAAATTTAAGTCAAAAAAATTATCACTAAATTATAGAAGATATACAAGATATATTTGAGGTAGGTTGTGTAACGTACAGTTTGTGAATTTTCATAAGCGAGAGCTTATGAAGGGTGATTCACTTAAGGTATGCCAAACAGCTAGAGCGAGTAGGTTGAGTTGGAACAAGAAAAAGTCATGTGGGAGGGGGGTCTATTCCCTTCCGTTTAGCTGAGAGGGGCGATTTTCTTAAAACATGACTTAAAATGGAAACAAAAATTATTAAAAAATAACAAAATTACTTCTACAACGCCATGTTATGCCATTTTTAAGGCCAAAAACCTCTTCTATTACCTATTTTGCTTTGAAAAATATTTATTTTATTGAAATTTTTTGAAAATATTAATTTTCAAACTCAAAATTAAAAAAAAAAAAGTTAAAATCAAATTTTCAAACTAATTTTATTTCAAAATTTTACCTTATTTAGTATTTTTTTTTTGCCAAAATTCAATGCTCTTATTTGATTCAAGTCCAACATTAAAAACCGTATGTCTCTAGGATTTCTTGTTGCCAAGCTATTCTAAACTAAAAGAACCTATTTCTGCATAAAAACACGAAAAGCACAAGTAATGCAAATTTTTTAGTTTTTATGAACAAGAAGGTTCGGATATTTTTGAATAGCTTGGCAACAAAAAGTCATAGAGCCATACGGCTTTCAGTGTCTGACCCAAAACTAATAAGAGCATTGAGTTTTGACAACAAAAATAATACTTGAATACATCAAATTTTGAAAAAAATTAGTTTGACATTTTTTTCTATTTTTTTGTTGCCATAATTTTGAGTTTGAAAGTTAATATTTTGAAAACTGATCACTAAAAAAGCTTTATTTAAAAACACTAAAAAGGAGGAGATTTCGGAATTTGCAAAAAGATATGGCATGGCATTGTAGGAGTTACCGTTATTGTTTAATTATTTTTGTTCCAATTTAAGTCATGTTTTTAGAAAATTGCGCCTCCTGGCTAAACGGAGATGAATAGACCCCTCTTCCATACGATTTTTTTCTTGTCTCAACTCAACCTACTCGCTCTAGCTCTTTAAGCAACCTCACATCAAAAATAATATAACAAGTATTTGTTATATTAGGTATCTTTGCTAACACCGATTACCCTGTATTAGTCAAAAAATTCTTTTTTTTTTTAATGGAAACAATGACTGGCAGGCAAGAACAAAAAAAGAGAAAAAGAAAATTGAACAAAAAAGATTCACTCAATAACGACAAACGACAAACCTCATCATTAGTCATCGCATCATCTTCATCATCAGTCACAGTGTTGTTCCTCTACGTGTCGACTTTAATTGTCTACATTTTGTCGTTAACAATTGGTCAACAATGTAAACTATGTCAACAATGTCGACAATGTCAACTATTGTGTCGACAATGTCAACAACTGCTGTCACTTGTAAAATTGGAAACAAATAAAATAAATTTGTGGACGTTGGACGTGAAGAGTTAAACAAAAAAAATATGTCAGGAACGGGAAGGCCGAAAAATAAAGCGTTTGATGAGTTGGGGTTTATTTTAGGCCAACAATTAATGTTCAGCTATTTGCACTATGTTCCACAAAAATTTGCTAAATACAGCTGAAAACTTTAAAAAGAAACGTTTTTCTTATAAAATAACCTATATCAAGTTATTTAATGAAATGCAGTTGCATCTTTAATTCAAACCACCATAGAATTTTCCCTTTACGAGATACAGACTTATATCCATACAAAAAACTATTACACGCATCGAGACTTTTCCAATGATATTGGTCATTATGTTAAACACAGATGGCGATAGGACGAAACCGCCCATTCTCCTTAATTTACAAATTTAAATATTATTTTAAGAAATTTCCAGACTTAGGAAATAAAATAAAATAAATACAAAATTGTAAATTTTCTACATTTTCTACATTGTTGACAAAACTATGTAGACAATTACCAATTGTCTACGCTGAATTGTTTACATGTAGACAATCGTGTAGTCGACATCATGTAGTCTACTCGGCACAACACTGATCAGTCATCACTCATTATTTCCATAATTAAATTTCAACTCAACCCTTTGTCATCCCTCATCTCTCCAGACGAGTGATAAGATTCCACTCATAAAGAGAAGCCAATGACAAACTTAAACATAAACATAAAACATAGTACAAAAAACACTCAACCGAAAGAGTTTAAATTCATAAGTGCAATTTTTAATTTTGCACACTGTTGTGTACATGAGTATGAATTTTGTACCTCAGAATTTCTGTTGAGTAACATTGCTCACTTTGATTTCATATAGAAGTACTGACATCGTGTGAATGTTACCTACATGCACACTGTTAATTATCTGTATTTATGCTGTTGAAATTTTTTATATGTTACACTGTACTGCATAGGGGTGGGTTATGAAAATAAAATAAAATTTCTCATACGTGGTGATGCCTTATAAAGAGAAAAATAGCATATAGCTAGGTTGGTAGGTATCTATTGAAGCTAATTTGGTAGATAAAGTTTTTTTTTACTGTGGGACTGTGGGGTGGGTGTGAATAAGAAGGTAAACATGGATTAATTTTTGGAATAGAAGATATGTATATAATTGTATATCTGTCATTAAATTCAAATTAGCTGTTAGTTATATAATGAATATCAATATTGGTGTGAGCTACAAAAATAAATGAGAATTAAAAAAGAAGGTAGTGGTTACGAGGTGACTATTTAAACGCTCGCCCAAGGCGCCCATTGGTTTCAGCGCCCTGCGCATTTCCACCGCTTGCACGTATAGCTTGTCCGGCCCTGATTGTTATATTAAAGCGCAAAACATTAAATTTTGGGGGTATTACTTGCACATAAACATCTTGTGTATGAAATCAAAAAATTTGATTTTGGGCATGGCTGACGCCCAATTTTCATTAGAAACTATAAAAAAACTGTTTTTGTAAATAAACGGTATTTATAATGAATCCGTAAGCCAACATTTTGCGTCTCTTAATAGAAACTAAAAAGTTTGTGTATGAAAAGAAATTTTTGAATTTTGGGCGTGACTTACGTCCACTTTTCATGAAAGAACGATAAACGTAGTCTCAAAAATTTAAAGTACTTCGAATATTCAATTTAAACCTTTTCCTTCCGACCGTTATTTGAAAAATATATCTCTACATTTTCTCGTGTACATTTTTTCAATACGCCCACTTTTAAAGGCGTGATTTTGATAAAATACCTTTGTTCAGGTAAGATCGTTTAAAAACTACTCGATTCAGTTGTAGTTTTACACATATGCCTAAATACTGACTTATGATCAAAGCTCAATTAGTGCTTCAAATTCTTAAGACACCCCCATTTTTAAGGGGCGTTTCAGTCAAAATTCATGTAATGCATTGCCAAAATTCAATGCTCTTATTTGATTCAAGTCCAACATTAAAAACCGTATGTCTCTAGGATTTCTTGTTACCAAGCTATTCTAAAATAAAAGAACCTATTTCTGCATAAAAACACGAAAAGCACAAGTAATGCAAATTTTTTAGTTTTTATGAACAAGAAGGTTCGGATATTTTTGAATAGCTTGGCAACAAAAAGTCATAGAGCCATACGGTTTTCAGTGTCTAAACCAAAACTAATAAGAGCATTGAGTTTTGACAGCAAAAATAATACTTGAATACATCAAATTTTGAAAAAAATTAGTTTGACATTTTTTTCTATTTTTTTGTTGCCATAATTTTGAGTTTGAAACTTAATATTTTGAAAATTGATCACTAAAAAAGCTTTATTTAAAAACACTAAAAAGGAAACCTTTTCCTTCCGACCGTTATTTGAAAAATATATCTCTACATTTTCTCGTGTAAATTTTTTCAATACGCCCACTTTTAAAGGCGTGATTTTGATAAAATACCTTTGTTCAGGTAAGATCGTTTAAAAACTACTCGATTCAGCTGTAGTTTTACACATATGCCTAAATACTGACTTATGATCAAAGCTCAATTAGTGCTTCAAATTTTTAAGACACCCCCATTTTTAAGGGGCGTTTCAGTCAAAATTCATATAATGCATTAAATTTTTAACGTTTTTTAACTATCGGTCGCAGTTTTGAAGTAAAAAGATGAACACTTAGATTTATATTCCTTGGTTACGTAGCAGAGTGTGGTCCAAGAATTGTTAAAAACACCCATAATCGCTATTTCCATTCAAAATCTAATTTTTAAAAATTCAAGTTTTGTCGTGTTTTGTTCAAATCGATCTGCAAGAATAAAATTGAATGTCACTGAGCTCATACTAATTGCCTTGGCAATCAAAAGTCTTAACTTTGGGCGTGGCGCACGCCTTTTTTTACTGTGCCAGCACTAATTGAACATCACACCACACAAAATTAATGTTATTGAATTTTTTTTTTTTGTCTGCTAAAGAAGAATTTTGTTTCTGAAACTGAAACATCGGCTGGCTGCGGGAGGCGGATGAATACACATACAAAAATGTAGGGAATAGGGTATCCAACAGTTCGTTTTAAACGTACTGTAGCTCTTGCTTATGTTTAATAACTACTTTTCATTTTAAACAATTCTTTCACATTTTATTTTCATCATAAAATCATGAATTAATTGATTACATAACAATTTTAACGCTACGGTTCGTAGAAAATTTTCTTTCTTACTTTTAAGAAAAAGTTTGTCATCTTGGGAACAATTCCCCTACATTCAATACAAAACATCCTTAAATATGGTTTTTTTATTTCCTTCATTCTTGTAAGCGCTTCTTATTGCTTTATATACTTTTAAATTGGTTCGTGTTGAACCAAAATAACTGATTTTAAAATAAAATATAAATATCTTTCTCAATTCAACATTTACCACATTTTAAGCTATTTTCATAATTCTTATGTAATTGTGTGGTGTGTTCAAAATGTATTTCAAGAAAACCTTATTCTTATAAAATCAATTGCTGGTCGATGATCAAAATCAAAACAGAATGAATTATTACAAAAAAATCAATATTGAATCTTGTTGGATTGAAATTCGGAAATGTCCATCATTACATTGAATCGTGTAAAATTTTTTTCATATTTAGCAAAAACACAATATAAATAAGGCAAATTTTTTTCTCATGGTTGGTAGGTACAGTCGAGTCGTAGCCGCATTTTAGTTTGAGTCGCAGTCAACTGGAGCGTGGGGAAAAGTCAAAAATTTTCTTTTAAGTTTCGGATCGAACTATGGCTGTGCCAACAATAATACAGATTTATACCTATTATAGAAAAGGCCAACAAAATGCCTTAAGTGAATCTATTTTGTGTGTGACCTTAAAAGGGGACGACCAAGGCAATATTGCTCTCAATTTACCAGTTGTTTTCACCAATCGGACTAAGCTAGAAAAAGTCTTGGATACATTTAATTTACATGAAGTAAAATATTCCTTGATAAATAAATTCCTTCTGGTTAAATATGTGGTTTAAATGATCAAACGAACAAACAGGTACTATTTTTCATTGAGTTGAAAATTGAATACTATGAAAATAAAATGTTTAACTTACTATTTTCTTAACTAGCCTTATTTTTTCGATTCGAGCGTTATAAACAAATTAAATTTTCTTTCTTATAGAGGCGTCAATCACTTATGAGAAGACTTATTCAGAGAACATATTCAGAAATCTATACAACCTCATTGAACTTCCGGGAAACATTGTAAAGCTGAAGGAAAATTTAAAAAGTTTAAGCTGCGTAGTTTTCCTGAATATATTGAAGTAATGTGTTGAATTTCTTTATTGACGATAAAACTTTGTTATATTCAATTGCAAACAACGTAGTTTACTGATTTCAAAAGCAGTCAAGTTCACGCGTATCGCCTAAGTCTGCCATCTTGACATAAATCTAAATTGTTGCTTTCTAACTGTGCTTATAATTTATTTTATTTTATTTTATTTTATATCTTATAAATTTAAACTTCTTTTGTAAGACACACAATTTGGTAAATATTATTTAAGAAGGTCTTCTTTTCGATGCTTCCCAAAAAATAAAAGTAGTTCCTGCTTTCTATCTATTCAGTTCGATACACTGCATAAGTCAGCTAAATAGCTTTGATAAACATGATTGATTTATCAATCAAAAATGGTATATCAAAAGAAGGAAATATATAGTGTTGCACAGTAGGGTGCAGATAAAAATGGGCGCCAGGAATTTTTTTTGAAGCAGAATTAAAAAATTCGAAAACTTAGTTTAATTAATAAATGACCGATAGTAGAAATAAAAGAAAGATGTTTAAGTTTAAATAGTAATTTTATTTTGGGAAACCGTAGAGTAGGAGACCCTTGGACTAGAACCCACATATGTTTTCAAATAAGTTTATGGTTTGTTCAATTTAATATGGCCATTTGGCTCAAAGGCAAGCAATTGAAACTAAATTAAAGTGAAACGAATTAATAACAAAAGAAAAATGGGTTTTTAATAAAACTAAAGCGCTTCCCGAAAATCTCGTATACGGATGGGTTGAGTATAAATATATATATATTTTGGAATTAGAAATATATACATATGTTTATATCTAAAATAGAACACAAACTACTTATCTTTCTTTTATGAACTTCGCTTCCTGTTTCCTTTTCTCCTTTAAAATCTTTTACATCTCGAATCTTGTTTTCACTTTCAGAAATCCTCCATCCAAAAATACAATCCCAAAAAGATATCTCCTCATCGATTTTTTTTCTTCACCAAAATTCTTCGATTTCCTTTTTAATAATATTGTATTTGCTTCTAAAGCTTTCGCAAGAGTGTCTTCCAAGCTTATTTACACCTACAACTTTCTTCCCTCGTCCATTCCAGTCATTCACTCATACAAACAACACAACCATTCGTTTTCGAGATCATCGGTTACGGCTTTCTGGAAGCTTGAAGCTCTCAAACAACCGTGGTATGATCCAGCGAAACTTACTCTCACGCACACAAACGGTTTCGACAAGTTGTTGGATGTGCTCCCAAAACTTGCCAAAACTTCTTCTCACTTACACAAACACAGTTTTGACAAGTTATTGGGTGTGTTATGTGTTTCCAAAACTTGCCTAAACATAATGGAATCAGACCCCTTTAAAACTAAAACTATTTTCGAGAAAAATGGAAAAAGAAATTAAATCGAGGAGAAGTCTCAACTAGCCCTTTCCCTACTACTGTACAATTATCGCGTGGGGTTCGAAGATTGAATTAATTTACCAAAACTTTTTTCGGGGATACAGAGAAAGCGTTTATTTTTGAGTGATTTTCAACATTCTACAAGACTAAACCTAACGCGTTAAAAATCAATTTTGAACATTAAACAAATGTCTTTTCCAAAATGGACTTTACAAAAGACTTGGTGTTTAAATAGGCTGTTTTGGAAATAAAGTCTATTTTTGTTTGGAAGTAAATTGAATAATGTCTTTTCCAAAATGGCCTCAAAAAGGAGACATATTCAATTACACTTCAAAAAACCGATATCTTTAATGAAATTCAACTATGAATTTTCTGTTATAAGGACTTAAGTAATATTATTTAACTAACTTAACTTTAAAACTTAAAACTTTAATTGTATTAAAATATCTTGAAAAAAAATTTGTAGAATACAATAATTTTGCACATCTGTATTATGAACTACGGGTTTTTGGCATTTTACTCAAAACTACCTATCGGTCAGATAGCTGACCTCCTTTTTGAGGAGGTGATTTCCGAAACCAGCCATCTGACCGGCATATAGTTTTGAGTTTTTGAAATCACATCCTCAATAATTAAGAAAAACTTATTCTAACCAAAAAATAGATTGTCCTAAAAAAAAATTAACCTGAAAGTTCTATCAAAATCTCTTGAGCCGTTTTTAAGAAAATCAAACTTTTTGTTTATGATTCTATGGTAGGTGCCGTTTTTTCGATCTAGAACAAAAATGAACAAAGAACCTCCGAGAGAATTCCGAATAGTTACTAAGTACCAAGCTTCAAGCATATTTAAAATTTAGATGTCATCTTTTGGGTGCTAAAAATGATATAAATAACCGCTTATGGCCAAATTAATAAAATTGTTAAAACAAATTTTCGTTATTATCATTTGTAGCCAACAACTTATATGCAGTTTCATTCAAAAAATTCTACAATTCCAAACGAAATCAAAAAGAAATCACTTGACAGCTGACAACGGGCCGCTGTTAAAAAAGTGATGCCAATTTAAAGTTCTGTTTCTCTAAAAAAAATGTGTGTGCGTAATTCACACTCGGTTGAAGTGAAACTTCAAAGAAGTTGGTATACCTAATTTACGAGAGAATGAGATGAAAAACTCAGCCACCCAGCACCAGTTTTCAGATTACTTTCAAACCTTATGTTATGTATGACTAAATGCTTTCAACACGTATCTGTACAAATACAAAAGTTTCAACACATATTCAAGCATACAGACGTACCCACATACTTTGCGTCGTTTTGACTCCCTTTTAAAGTATGAACTCCAGGACGCCACTATTTAAAACAAGTCAAAAAAATATTCGAAAACTGACTATTTTCAAAAATTCAGGATACTTTTTTAAAATTTAAATAATTTTTTGAATGCCAATTTTTTATAAATACTTTTGTTATGTATTTGTTTGAATTTTACGTTCTTCTTGAATTAAGCTTATTGAAACCTTTTGTAAAGCTTTTCTTGTTAGACAGCATTCAAATCACGTACCTATATTAACTAACATACTAACTTAATCGTACCAACGCGCCTGCTCACTCGCTTTTGTTTAGTAGACCTGAGTGAGAGGCAAAACGTATGATAGGAGAAAATGAGAGCTAGAATATAAAATACTGTGTCATAATTTTTTTTTCATTCGTTCTCTTTCACAATAGATCTTTAAGGTCGCAGTGCGCTTTTCCCCAATTTAATTCATTCATGCAACTTAAAATAAAATGCATACGATGAAACATAACACAGTTTCCGAGCAAAGAAGTTCAAACTCTTGTTTTTATGTTCCGCATTTTTATTTATTAAACTCAGACGTTTATAAACAGAGATGTCCGTTATTTGTATTTTAAGCCAAAACAACATTTTAAAAAAAACATACTGTTTTCTTCATGTCTATTCTTTTTTACGAATTTTGAATGCTTTCGTAATATGTATGTATGAATAATCATGAGAAAACTGACGATATATCGATATATTGATTTTTTTCACCCGATAATTATCGATACTGTTAAAGAATATCGATACGATAAATATCGATATATTTTGTGATGCTTTTTTTACGAGGCTGAGGTGAGCTCGTCGGTGTCCAGAGTTTTTCCCAAATAAAAGTCGAAAAATTGGGTTCAGAATTCCTTTAAAAACATTTATTTATTTTGATATACAAAGTTACAAAGTTTGTTTAATGTCTTCTTTTCATTTATTACAATTTTGTTTATTTTTAAAACAATTATTCTCTTCTTTTCATCGATTACAATATTGTTTATTATTAAAACAATTATTTTTCTTAATATTCTAAGATAACAACGTATTTCATATACGGTCCTGCATAAATTAAACTTAGTTCTTAAAATAACTAACACGGTATTTCATATACGGCCCTTGTAAATCAATCAAGGGATAAACGGTTGGAGTGAAAATCCCGGCCCTGGCAATGCAAACCAAGGATAAACGTTTTATCAGCTGGCAGTAGCCTCTCGGCCCAAGTTATACTTAGACAGTAGAACAAGGGATAAACGGGTGGAGAGAAGCTCCGGCCCAAGCTGTACTTCGACAGTAAAGCAAGGGATAAACTGGTGGAGAGAAGCTCCGGCCCTGGCAATGCAAACCAAGGATAAACTAGTGATCAGCCGGCAGTGGCTTCTCGGCCCAAGCTATACGCCAGAAGGGGGTGGAGCAAGGGATAAACGGTTGGAGTGAAACCCCGGCCCTGACTATGGAAATCAAGGATGAACTGGTGATCAGCCGGCAGTGGCTTCTCGGCCCAAGCTATACGCCAGAAGGGGGTAGAGCAAGGGATAAAGCGGTTGGAGTGAATCCCCGGCCCTGATTATGAAATCAAGGATAAACTGGTGATCAGCCGGCAGTGGCTTCTCGGCCCAAACTATACGCCCGAAGGGGGTAGAGCAAGGGATAAACGGTTGGAGTGAAGCCCCTTTATCGGTGTTACACCAAAACTTAAATGCTACTAGAGCAATGGTCACTTCACCTCTTAAGTACGCTTGATTGGTACTACCTTTTACTGACTATATATAAATAGTCCACGGCAGGCTGGCAAAAGACAATTTTCCTTACCCAATTCACCTCCATAAGTCACAATATGCTACAACAGCACAATGTGAATTGAAATGAGGAGCGTAAATATTTTAATATGGATACTTACGCTATGCAGTCAATCATACACACTGTGCGTGCATGAAGCTAATAGTATGTATACCTACGCTACGTAGTCAACTAGACACACAGTGCTAGCTAGTAGTATGTATACCTATGCTACGTAGTCAACCAGACACACAGTGCATGTAGGAAACTGGTTATTTATGAGAGGAGAGTGGTGGGTGACAGAACTTATTCGATTGAATACTGATGAATGGTTTGGTCTTGCGATGGTCGGTCGGCGGGGAATAGGCTGGTCTGCACTAGCAGTCGGTGGTCGGTCAAAAACGATTTAGATGATGCGGTCCTCGGTGTTTGCTCGTTTTGCACGTACTATGGGGCGGGAGTGCATAATATTTCATAAAATTGTGTAACGCAGAATACTTCGTTACAATTTTTTACTATGCCCATCCCTACATTGATCAAAACAAACAAATGCCATGGAGCACGTGCATGAATGAGTAAGATTATAGTATTTATATTCTCACTCGTTCATGCACACGGTGAGCTAATGCGAGTCATCGGTAGACTTAAACTCTATTTTCACAGTTATGACCGCAAAAACCATGAAACTAAAATCTTTCCACTTTTTGTGACAAAAAAAAACTACCAGGTGGGCCATAAATCCCAAAATTGGTTTTCGGAACTTATAACCCATCATAGTAGGTCAAAAGTCCCAAATTAAGATTAGTTGCTCATGACCTAGCAAAGTGGGTAATAAGTCTCGAAAGTCAAATTCGGGGCATTTGGCTTCGGGACCAGTTTCCCTGTGCCAAGTATAACTTTTTCTACAAAAATCTCATACCAATAAGAATAATCTTAAGAGTTATTTATGTCTTTCTACATCGTTTTGTATTTTAAAAATGTATAGTCGTGCATTGAAGACATTCGTTTTCAATGCACTTTCTTGGATAAAACACATTGTTTGTCTCATCAGAAAAGGAGTTCCGTATTTGTTTTCCTTTTTAATCATCAGAATCTTACCACAAAATTTCATAGGCTATTACTATTTTAAACGCGTTTAAGTTTTTTGTTTTTTTTTTTCCGAAAAATAAAGAAAAATCTAAAACTTTTAAAGCAATGTGTTCAACATGCAAAAGACCTCGAATACCATGGTTGGACAACTTCAAGAAACTATATGTCCATGAAACTAGAATATGAGGTAAGTTCTCAATTCAAATTTTGGAATCGTATACATACAGAAAAATCCTCAATGTAAAATAGGTATCAAAAATCAATCAAATGTTGTTCTTATAATATGGCAGTATGGTGTGTCTTTAATAATAATTTAACTAAGATTTGAAATTTATTCATTTTGAACCTATATTTTTAATGATTGGTTTATTTTGAATGCCCTTAATTTGAATGGAGATCATGTCCAAATTAAATTTTCTAAATATAAATTATTCTTAAATCAATGAAAAATAATTTATTTTTTGATTAAACGTAAACAAACGTAGGTATTACAAAAATATTATTGTTTAACATTAAATTGAAAAAAAAAAAAATTGCAGATTGACGAATCCCATTTCTTCTGGTTTGGGTTTGCTGACTTTATTAAGCCTGTATTTGAATTTAGGGGAGAAATATAACTACATTTAGGTATGTATTTTGAAAGCATGATTAGGCATGGATTGTTAACACATAAAAGTCATATTGAAAAAATGTTTGGCTGTAGACATTCAACACAAAACATCCTTAAATACATCCGTTCCAAAAATGTTGGTCAAACTTTTTTTTCGAATTTTGCCAAACTTGTTGCAATAACTAAATATATCTAAATGAGTTTTAGTTTTCTTATGCGGTTTCAATCGTTTCATGATACATTTTGTATCGAATCACATGAGTTCTGGTAACTCTGCATTCGATGGTCACATATGTATAAGAAGGTAAAATTAAACGTAAATAAAACTTAACGTAAGAACTTAACGAAAGAGTGCTTATTCTGCGAACAAGCACGAAAGAGAGTTAGTCTTAAGTAGGATATTGAACTGAGATGGAATAAATGTGCTAAGTGGTTTTTATAATATTTTTTTCACTCTAAATTACTGTGTTTTATTTAATTCATATATTTTGTTATTCGAGATGAGTTATACAGTCCATTGAGCTACGATGCATTTGGTCCATGTCGAGCGTCGGATATTGTGCCAGTGACGGAATCGTGCAGGTTTGCTTTTTTTAAAATAAATAAATAAATAAATAAAAAAATATAAGTGTACTGTGATTGTGGTTCGTTTTTATTACGAACAAAATATTGTGAATTTTAAAACGTGCTACGATGAAAATCACGTAGTCACAAAAGATGAAAATGTGCGCAGCAGTTTGTCGCGACAAGAATATGTGCAGGAAACCACGTATCACCAGCAGGTAGTTTTAATGAAACATCGATAGTTTTATCAATTAATCGATTGTTTTGAAATATCGGGACTATCGATAGTCTGTTCAGTTGATTTGTTTCTTTTTTTTTCCCGAGTAGCACAGAATTCGATTTATAACAAGAATTTGGTTGTATTTCTGTTTTATTAGTGTTGTCTGCAACACCATGGGTTGTTAGTCAGTTTTACATTTGTTCATTGAAAAAAATTTGCAACTTTGTCAACTGAAATGCTAAAAATCTGTTTCATAAAAGTTTTAGCATGTTTCACAAAAAATGAAATTATTGTTAAATAGTTATATACAAGTCAAAAATTTGAAAGTTGATAGAAAGTTACAGTTACTTTTATTGAATATCTGTTTTCTTACCTCTGACTCAAATGTTAAAATAACTTTTTTGCAGCAATCTGCTATAATTTTTCTGTAACTTTTATACAATTCATAACTAAATAGGGATAAACAAATACCAAAAACGTTTTTGTAACATTATTCCACCTAAGATGTTTATGTAAAATGAAATACAATAAACATATAACATTTTCTTCATAGTGTGCTCTATTAACAAGAATAATAATTAAAATAGCAGAACAAATATATGAAACGGAAAATATGATTCCTTAATAACTTTAAAAAAAAAAAACTAAAAAAAGTTAAAATACGAGTTCGTTTTTTTATTTTGAAAGCTGTATTCATAAAAAATCTGCTAATAGTATTTTCGTTTTATATTTCAACTTCTTGTTATTACTAACAACGTTAAAACAAGGATGAAACTATAAATATGTTTCTGTCATGCTTGTTATTTCGCTATATTAGGCATAACACGAATACAACAAACAAAATATTTGAACATACATCAGTGAAACTAGAATATAACTAAACTGCCTATATATTTTGTATGGGTGGAAGCTTTGTTATGTTTTTGTTTCTTATGTTTGTTATTTGCAAATTTAAAACAAAGGCTGCGATGAGATTAAAACATATATGTAACCACAGTACTGGAATTGATAGAAAACAATGTTTTGTTTGTACTTGAACCAAATTGCAACATTATACAAGATTCAAGTGATGTTAAAGTTAAGTTTCTATAGCTTTGGATATTTATGCTGAATTGAAACTTTGACAGACATTAACTTTATTTATAAAGTTGATGAGTGTTGTGTTAGTTGGTTGTGGAATCCAATCTGTTTCAAAAACGGAATATTCCTCATGTTGTCGTTTTGATATTAATCCCGACCTTGGCCAGTAAACGATCGCATTTGCATGATCTATCCAACCATTTGGAGCAAAACTGAACTCTTTTCCAAATGTTGTCCCTCTTTTTTTTGGCTTCCAACACTAAATATGGCATTTTTTTTTTTTTGCAAAACTAACCCGACAATAACAAGACAAGAAACCGAATAAATCACTTTCTTGCAACTCTTCCATGAAATAACTGTAACATTGTTTTGAAAAACTTAAATCGAAATCAATTTAAGTTGGGAAGAAGTTACAATAACGTTGACATTGCATTACAGGGCACAGGGATGTAACAAGTTTTATGATGAGTTATAATAACGTTTTTGAGGTATTTGTAATATGTTTATTTAAATAAAATATGAATGAAAAACACATTCAGAAACTAAAAGAAAAATTACTATGGAGTAGAGTTGCCACTCGTTAAGTGGTGCATTTCTACACGTCAGAACACAAAAACCGTAGATTTCTATTTGCCATTAGAAACTTGAAACATATAGAAGACAATCCATATTTTGACGTTTCATGAATATTTTGTTGCAAATGTCAACGCACTGCCTATAAGAAATTTAAGAAATTCGAAAAAAAAATTAACTTTTTAGAGGTTTCTTAATCCATCGCTATTGGAGCCATCCTTTGATTGATGGAATTTAACATTTTACGGTTTGACGTATAGAAGACAAACCATATTTTGACGTTTCATGAATATTTTGTTGCAAGTGTCAAAACACTGCCTTTAAATCGATCTCTTACGTAGCATTTAAGAAATTCGAAAAAAATTAACTTTTTAGCGGTTTTTTAATCCATTCTAATCGGAGCCATCCTTTGATGGAATTTGACATATGACGGCTTGACGTATTGAAGACAATCCATATTTTGACGTTTAAAGAATATTTATTTCCAAATGTCAAAAGGTTGCCTATAAATCGATCTTTAATGAAGCATTTAAAAAAGGCAACAAAATGTTATGTTTTTAGAGGTTTTTTATTCGATAATGGCTATTTTTTGAAAAATTTGACATTTAATGGTTTTGTTTTTAAAAAGAACGTTCTACGTTATAATAGTAATAATAGCGAGTTTCATTCAAGAACAGATTTGCACTTTCTGTCAAAATATTTGATCTTTTTCAACTTTGCAAGTTTCATTGCAAAAAAAAAGCAAATCTAGATCAAATCTCAGTACGTATAGGATTCGATCTCTGATGGGTTGGGAGATTTGATCTAAATACACAAAATCGTCTTTTTTGTCAAACGTCAAATGCGAAATATTTTGTTATTTTTTGTCGTTTGTTGTGAAGTTGTGCCAGTCTGTGCAAATAATGAACGAAGAACTTAATAATTTGAATTTTATAAACTTGGTGGAGTTTTTATTCGCTTCGTTGAATGTTTTGAAACTATGCATATCTGGTATTTTTGCGTGTCAAGTCAAAATAATGTGTTTGCTTGTCAGTCATGAAAACAAGTTTCATTGAAAAGAGCAATTCTCGAATTTGATAGCAAATCTTCCAAATTTGAATAAAACTCGCTATAGAATTAAAAGCTTAAAATTTAGATTTGTATGGTTTTAAGAATATGAACAAAAAATGAACAGCGGTAACTCTGGCTTGAAAAGAGTATTTCATTACCATGCAGTTTGTACTATACTATTGTTGAAGCTTTATGTTTTATTGGTGTTTCCTGTAACAAGCGCCTATTGTCCACCATTTAATGACACATTTTAAGAATTTAATTTTATTTGCGAAATTTTCAAACTCATATTTATCTTATTTTTATCAATTTCTCCACAGAAAATAATTTCCATGGAAATAAATAAATACAGCTAGTATTTCCCATTGTGAATCAATAATGTATTTGCAACTATATTGCCTAAGACCAAACATGAACATAAATACATTTTTTCAAGTTTTCAACTAATTTAGTTTTTTGGGTGGCGCGTGATTTTTCTGGAGGTGAAACGTCAATATTTATGATAAAAATAGTGTTCGTTTAAGATTTTCAATTCATTTATAAATAAAAAACCAATTTTAAATCACTATATTAGACGTATTGTTTTTATTTAATACTTTGAAATGTATCTTTTTTATAACATCGTAAAGGTATAAACATTTTAAAAGAATGTAAATAATAACTTCTCAGTAACTTTTAAAAAGTTTTCGGAAACATGTTTTTTAATATAATTATAACATATATAATAACAAAAATAAATAAAGTGACAGTAAAAGAAACTTCACAGAAACATTTTTCAGGCTATTGTAATTTATTAGAAACTTTAGTTTCTCGTTTTAGTCATGTTAAATGCACAGAAAAATCCTTGAATAAACATTTCAACAACATTAGTAGAGCTCATCATCAGTAGTTTCTGACTTGTTAATTTTAGTTACATGCAACATTATATAGTTTAAACAACATAAATACAACCGAAAAGAGACAAAGTTCAACCTGTATAAAACCCAATTACTACAAATTTGTTGCAAATAAAGAGGGTAAATGCGGCTATTTGGGTTGCAAAATTGTATCAGGATATGTTCCTAAAATACTTGGACAACAACTTGATTGTTTCACTAGGGTTATATCTACCAAATCGAAACCCGTCTGTGCTACTCGCGTTTTTTTTTGAGTTTATTTCTTAAACGAGTTATCAACCGAAAATTACCCTCGAATTTAAAAAAATCTGAACCTGACCCTAAATTCAGTTATTATTATGTATTTTCTTGTTAAGTTTTTTATTGAAAAAAAAAACAAGAACTCGAGAAAGTCAAATATGGGAGAGCGATGATGGAATTATTCTGCGGTTCGATTTTCGGAAAAACCTGCTAAGTAACCGGTTGAAATGAATTTAGTTACACACACAAAGTTTGTTTAATATGAACATATATAATAAAGAGAAACATTTTGAAAAATAATTGTAAGGGGCCAGTTATAGCAATACGGAAAACCAAACCCAAACATTTTTTAAATGGAAAATTCAGTATGTTATGGTTCGATTTAAAACACAAATGCAACACTGATCGATGGCAACCAACTCAGAAAATATTTTTTGTTCATGATAATTTTAATTGAGCAAATACTTTTTGTTAAAAATATATTTATTTTTTTTCTGTTAACAAAAATTACAAGTTCAATTCAAATTTTGATTTGCAAAATAAATACTCTGAGTTGGTTGCCATTGATCAGTATAGCATTCGTCATTCGTGTTATAAATCGGATTGTTATATACTTAATTTTACATTTGAAAAGTTTTTCGGTTTAGTTTTCCATATCGCTATAACTGGCGTAAATTTTTTTCGTTTCCTTTGCTATATGGTCTCATTTAATGTATGTATTATTATAATAATAACACTATCGATTTTTATCGATTCATCGATTGTTTAGGAAAAAACAATCGATACTGAAACAATCGATGTTTTATTAACACTACCAGCAGGCGATGTGCAAAAACGGTACTTCATTATATATAATAATCAATATGTACCAACCAGCATGTAAGTAGCTAGATCAATAATTATTGTTGTTGTTGTTTTTTCCCTTTTTCAAACGGCGGCGACCGATGAAAATTCTTCGTCAAGAGAACAAGAGCAAGAGCAGGTAAGAAAGTACGTATTCTCCCTTCAGAGCAAGAATACACACTTATGACTCATGAGCAGCGAGCCGGAGTGAAGGAATAAGCATACACGAAACACATAAATGTTTGTGGGTGGCAATGCTGGTCATTATGCGGCGAATTAAACAGCCACAGCCCACAACATCGAAGATTGGGCATAAGAGGTAGGCAGAGGCGTAGCGAGGGTCCAAAGCATGGGGGGCTGACTTTCAGTGAAATGCCGATTAATTTTAAGAAATTGCCGACTGCATCCCAAAAAAAATAAATATTTCTGGGAATCATAAATTTAGAGAAATAAAAGTCATAAAAGTATTATTTTACAATTCAGCAATTATGTGGATATTTGAGAAGGTTCTCGTCGGCTTTGTTGGTCGTATTGCTTTTTAAATGAAAACAGTTTTCATTTTTGTGTTTCCCAACGTTTCGACGGTGGTTGCCGTCTTCTTCAGGGGATGTCTTTATTTACAAAGAGAACAAGAAAATTTGTTATGTTTATACAAATGAATACTTGTATGGACGGACAAAATATGACTTACATCAAGTTAGATATTAACAAAGATCTGAATTTAACATTAAATTTATTTTTGTTTTCAATTAAAAGAAAAAAAAAGAAACAAATTTGTTTTTAAAATTAAACACTTCTCGTTAGAAGATAAGTCTGAGTGATGGCGACTGTTTTATTTACTGTCTGAGACCAAGGAGCAGTAAACGGCTGATATATTTTGTATGTCTTGTTTACGGTTCATGTTGTTTTTATTGTTCACTATGTGGAGTGTTTCTAATGTATAGCGTTTGGATGTGTGTTTTTCTGTTGCAAGTATTTCCACCCATTTAAAGTCTGGTTGGTGGCCGGTCTCGACGCTGTGGCAGGCCAGTGCCGTCTTCTCTGAACCTTTCAAGCGAATGTCTGACTTGTGGTTCGCCATTCTCTGCCGCAGGAGTTGTTTTGTCGTGCCGATGTAACAAAGATTGCACGATTCATCCGTTTTTCCTTGGCAGTTTATTTTATAAACTAGATCTGAACGGCGACCTTTGCGCGTTTTCGTCTTCAGGCAGGTGAATAGGGACGCTACAGTCTGGTTCGACTTAGGTATATGCCAAGTTGACTTCCGGGTTCTTTTTCGTGACAATTTCCTTGAAATTTTCGGAAAGTTTGGGCACATATACGACGCTCTTATATACACCTCTTCTCTCTTCCAAATTGTTTTTTGCAGGAACTTGGTATTTTTGACGAAGTGTCAAGTTCCTTATGACTTCTATTGGAAAGCTTGTTGTCCTTGGGAAAAAAATTCTCATTGCCAATTGGGAAAAATACGTTTCCTCTTTTCCAACTCATTGCAGACGGTGAAGAAATCATAAGAAGCGAAAAAGACGAAATAGGACAAGAAACAACAAGATCTAAATATAGTAATATGCGGTGGCGTGAAATAAGGGCCAACGAAATAAAGCCAAAAATCAAAAATTTGGCCTTATTTCGTTTTTAATCTGGAAATAACGCCAAAATCTTGATTTGGCTTTATTTCGTTTTAGAAAACGAAATAAGGCCAATTTGGCTTTATTTCGTTTATTAGTGAAAGCACTAAAACGAAACCTTTTGTTGAATTACGGGTCGCAAAGCTTATCATCATGAGGGAATCGAAATAGAAAAGATATTATGAATTACCTAAATTTGAAACAATAGAATTTCCACTCCGTTGTTGGCTTGGAGGGAAAACGGATTTGAGATAAAATGATAATTGATAGAAGAAAAAACGATTTCGTTATAGGAAAAAACAAAAGTTTATTCATCATTTAACAAAACTGCAAATCAAATATATTTTTTTCAATATATACAAGAAACAAATGAGCAACAAAAATATATAAGAACAAATGTACAGTTTCAGAATTTAACAATAAATTGTCGTAGAATTTTTGACGATTTGCCGGCAAATCGGACATAAAATTGGAGTATTGTTTTTTATATAATTTTCAGATATCCGTGTATAACAACTTAAGCATAACTTAAAATGTTTACATGGTTCTAATAATATAGTTCTCTGATTTTCACAACAAATTACACATAAAACGGGTTTTTCTTCGAAATCAGAGGAATGTCCGTCATCATCGTCACTTACTTCATTCTCATCGTCTTCAAAGTTAGTAACATCTTCGGCAGGTAGAATATGATTTGTTTTATTTGTTATTCGGTTGAGAAAATCATTAATAGAAATCTGTTTCTTGTCCAATTTCATGGTAGTTGTTTCAATTAAAGTACTTCTATCTTTATAATATTTTTTTGGACGTTGAAAAACATCAAATGTACCATCAGTAGACATCAAAAAATCTCTTGTAACCGCTTGATCCTCTTCCAAAATACAATGAACAAATTTGAAGAAATTTCCCTTTTTTACCAACTTTTTGCTCAGTCGGCTATTAAATCCTTCAAGTGCACTTGTTGTCCGTATATCCTTTTTATATACAGAAAAACGAATCGGAGTTTCCTGAAATAAAGTTGTGTTTGTGCAATCGTTCTTCACATAAAGTTATAGTTGCTATTAAAGAGTATTTTTTTTTTTGTTTAGATAATTTTGTGAATATTCAAATTATTAAATTTATATAAAGTTATAGCGAAAATTCGCGCGAATTTTCGCTATAACTTTATATAAATTTAATAATTTGAATATTCACAAAATTATCTAAACAAAAAAAACTATTTTATCAAAACAGATATAATGTTATAAATATTGAAATTATTTAATTGTAATATAATTCAAAAATAAAAAACTGCTTTAAAATATATATTTATAAAAATTAAATAATTTGAATTATATCTGTTTAGATACATTTGTTTTTTTTTGTTTAAATAAGTTTGTTAATATTCAAATTATTAAATTTATATAAAGTTATAGCGAAAATTCGCGCGAATTTTAGCTATAACTTTATATAAATTTAATAATTTGAATATTAACAAACTTATTTAAACAAAAAAAAACAAATGTATCTAAACAGATATAATTCAAATTATTTAATTTTTATAAATATATATTTTAAAGCAGTTTTTTATTTTTGAATTATATTACAATTAAATAATTTCAATATTTATAACATTATATCTGTTTTGATAAAATAGTTTTTTTTGTTTAGATAATTTTGTGAATATTCAAATTATTAAATTTATATAAAGTTATAGCGAAAATTCGCGCGAATTTTCGCTATAACTTTATATAAATTTAATAATTTGAATATTCACAAAATTATCTAAACAAAAAAAACTATTTTATCAAAACAGATATAATGTTATAAATATTGAAATTATTTAATTGTAATATAATTCAAAAATAAAAAACTGCTTTAAAATATATATTTATAAAAATTAAATAATTTGAATTATATCTGTTTAGATACATTTGTTTTTTTTTGTTTAAATAAGTTTGTTAATATTCAAATTATTAAATTTATATAAAGTTATAGCTAAAATTCGCGCGAATTTTAAAGATTATATTTTTTTTTGCAAATTATCGTAAATATGCATACAATTTAAATTTAAATTAATACCTTTTCCATCCATTGCTTCTGGAAATAAGTAACGAATTCTTTAAAAATGTTTTGCGAGTTTTGAGCAAATCGATTACAATTGATTTCTGCTTTCAAATTTTCAAATGCTGTTACTATATCAACAGGTTTTAAAAGTGGAAGTGCTAGAAATTTATGGAAAATTCTGTTTGCATCCAGACTCTTGCGTAAAGTTTTGATAAAATTGGGTATTCTCCTAGCCCTCCTCCTAAGAGCTTGGCAAAAGTGGAACCAACATGTATTATAGTCTGTGGATGGAAAAACTTTTTTCAATGCATTCCGCATTGCCATTTCGAAATCCGTTGTAAAGCAGTGTGCATCAAATTTAAACAAATTCGAATCAATAAATTTGAAAACGTGACAATATATGGCTTCAGTTTTGCTGCTCAAAAGTATGTATATGAAGGGATAAACCTAAAAATAAAGTTTCCTGGTTAGACTCAATTAAATTAGTTATTTAAGAAAAATAATCTTACGTGGTCATCATAAGCAAAATGAATTATAAGCAGTTGCTTGTGTGATTCAGTGCATGGAACAACGTTAAATGTGCCATCAAGAAGATAGCTTCTTGGTGTCAAATGTGACAAGTTTCTGATCACTTTGGCGATGGTTGGTGAGATGAAGATTGAATACGAAAAGGAGTTTTCAATGACAGTTCCTCTGTAAAACTTTTCTTTCGCGTCATATCTAGACATTCCAAATTTTTCCATCACGTTGGGTTCATTGAAGACATCACTCACATCTGCACTGGTCTTTGGGCACTTTGGGAAAGCACTATTTCGAATATTAATTAACTGCCGCTGCATTTTGCCGAACTGTAAATGCAGAGCACTTTCCTGATCTTTAGCACATTCTTCGTTAAAAACAACCCGAACACCACTTTTTCTTATAGTCGCATCAGCACATTTTCTTTTTATTGTATTCACAAGCCTCATTTTTGATCTCAAATGTTCTTGCGATTCGTGATTGTCATGCCTCTTTTTTTTTTTGGGAACGCGGCAATACTTTGATCCCTCAAAATCAACCACAACACTTGCTGTACAATTAATATTATAGCAAATGTATCTTTTGCTTCCATTTTGACCACTTTTAAATTTATATAATTGTTTTTCTTCTGGAACATATATTAATAAACTTCCTTTCCGAAGGCCCTCACAATATTCAAATAAAAATACTAATTCACTCTTATTTTCCATTGTTCTGCACAGAATCACGCTGACTACTGACTTCAAAGATCAAATGAGATAAGATGTGCTGTATTTTTCTATTTATTTTCTGGCCTTCAGATGTTAACTGTAAATTGTACCACAGTCAATGCAAATTCATGTAAAAAAAGGTATGTCTTCTGTATTTCAAATTTGGCCTTTTTTCGCTTCCACAATTGAAATAAAGCCGAATTGGCCTTATTTCCATTTGTAAACTGAAATAAAGCCGAATTTGAAATTCGGTCTTATTTCCAATGCACATTTGGCCTTATTTCGGTTTGAAAATAGAAATATAGCCAACTCGGCCTTATTTCCATTTTAAAAGCGAAATAAGGCCAAATTTCAAATTTGGCCTTTTTTCGTTGGGCCTTATTTCACGTCACCGTAATATGCTTCACTCTTTCCAACGTCACCACCACAACGACATATTCGAGAAATATATTATGAAGGTACACAAAGATGCTGTGAACTTTCTCAAAAAACACAAAAAAATTATCATTGTAAGATTTGAAATTTATTCATTTTGAACCTATATTTTTAATGATTGGTTTATTTTGAATGCCCTTAATTTGAATGGAGATCATGTCCAAATTAAATTTTCTAAATATAAATTATTCTTAAATCAATGAAAAATAATTTATTTTTTGATTAAACGTAAACAAACGTAGGTATTACAAAAATATTATTGTTTAACATTAAATTGAAAAAAAAAAAATTGCAGATTGACGAATCCCATTTCTTCTGGTTTGGGTTTGCTGACTTTATTAAGCCTGTATTTGAATTTAGGGGAGAAATATAACTACATTTAGTTATGTATTTTGAAAGCATGATTAGGCATGGATTGTTAACACATAAAAGTCATATTGAAAAAATGTTTGGCTGTAGACATTCAACACAAAACATCCTTAAATACATCCGTTCCAAAAATGTTGGTCAAACTTTTTTTTCGAATTTTGCCAAACTTGTTGCAATAACTAAATATATCTAAATGAGTTTTAGTTTTCTTATGCGGTTTCAATCGTTTCATGATACATTTTGTATCGAATCACATGAGTTCTGGTAACTCTGCATTCGATGGTCACATATGTATAAGAAGGTAAAATTAAACGTAAATAAAACTTAACGTAAGAACTTAACGAAAGAGTGCTTATTCTGCGAACAAGCACGAAAGAGAGTTAGTCTTAAGTAGGATATTGAACTGAGATGGAATAAATGTGCTAAGTGGTTTTTATAATATTTTTTTCACTCTAAATTACTGTGTTTTATTTAATTCATATATTTTGTTATTCGAGATGAGTTATACAGTCCATTGAGCTACGATACATTTGGTCCATGTCGAGCGTCGGATATTGTGCCAGTGACGGAATCGTGCAGGTTTGCTTTTTTTAAAATAAATAAATAAATAAATAAAAAAATATAAGTGTACTGTGATTGTGGTTCGTTTTTATTACGAACAAAATATTGTGAATTTTAAAACGTGCTACGATGAAAATCACGTAGTCACAAAAGATGAAAATGTGCGCAGCAGTTTGTCGCGACAAGAATATGTGCAGGAAACCACGTATCACCAGCAGGTAGTTTTAATGAAACATCGATAGTTTTATCAATTAATCGATTGTTTTGAAATATCGGGACTATCGATAGTCTGTTCAGTTGATTTGTTTTTTTTTTTTTTTTTTTTTTTGAGTTTATTTCTTAAACGAGTTATCAACCGAAAATTACCCTCGAATTTAGAAAAATCTGAACCTGACCCTAAATTCAGTTATTATTATGTATTTTATTGTTAAGTTTTTTATTGAAAAAAAAACAAGAACTCGAGAAAGTCAAATATGGGAGAGCGATGATGGAATTATTCTGCGGTTCGATTTTCGGAAAAACCTGCTAAGTAACCGGTTGAAATGAATTTAGTTACACACACAAAGTTTGTTTAATATGAACATATATAATAAAGAGAAACATTTTGAAAAATAATTGTAAGGGGCCAGTTATAGCAATACGGAAAACCAAACCCAAACATTTTTTAAATGGAAAATTCAGTATGTTATGGTTCGATTTAAAACACAAATGCAACACTGATCGATGGCAACCAACTCAGAAAATATTTTTTGTTCATGATAATTTTAATTGAGCAAATACTTTTTGTTAAAAATATATTTATTTTTTTTCTGTTAACAAAAATTACAAGTTCAATTCAAATTTTGATTTGCAAAATAAATATAGCATTCGTCATTCGTGTTATAAATCGGATTGTTATATACTTAATTTTACATTTGAAAAGTTTTTCGGTTTAGTTTTCCATATCGCTATAACTGGCGTAAATTTTTTTCGTTTCCTTTGCTATATGGTCTCATTTAATGTATGTATTATTATAATAATAACACTATCGATTTTTATCGATTCATCGATTGTTTAGGAAAAAACAATCGATACTGAAACAATCGATGTTTTATTAACACTACCAGCAGGCGATGTGCAAAAACGGTACTTCATTATATATAATAATCAATATGTACCAACCAGCATGTAAGTAGCTAGATCAATAATTATTGTTGTTGTTGTTTTTTCCCTTTTTCAAACGGCGGCGACCGATGAAAATTCTTCGTCAAGAGAACAAGAGCAAGAGCAGGTAAGAAAGTACGTATTCTCCCTTCAGAGCAAGAATACACACTTATGACTCATGAGCAGCGAGCCGGAGTGAAGGAATAAGCATACACGAAACACATAAATGTTTGTGGGTGGCAATGCTGGTCATTATGCGGCGAATTAAACAGCCACAGCCCACAACATCGAAGATTGGGCATAAGAGGTAGGCAGAGGCGTAGCGAGGGTCCAAAGCATGGGGGGCTGACTTTCAGTGAAATGCCGATTAATTTTAAGAAATTGCCGACTGCATCCCAAAAAAAATAAATATTTCTGGGAATCATAAATTTAGAGAAATAAAAGTCATAAAAGTATTATTTTACAATTCAGCAATTATGTGGATATTTGAGAAGGTTCTCGTCGGCTTTGTTGGTCGTATTGCTTTTTAAATGAAAACAGTTTTCATTTTTGTGTTTCCCAACGTTTCGACGGTGGTTGCCGTCTTCTTCAGGGGATGTCTTTATTTACAAAGAGAACAAGAAAATTTGTTATGTTTATACAAATGAATACTTGTATGGACGGACAAAATATGACTTACATCAAGTTAGATATTAACAAAGATCTGAATTTAACATTAAATTTATTTTTGTTTTCAATTAAAAGAAAAAAAAAGAAACAAATTTGTTTTTAAAATTAAACACTTCTCGTTAGAAGATAAGTCTGAGTGATGGCGACTGTTTTATTTACTGTCTGAGACCAAGGAGCAGTAAACGGCTGATATATTTTGTATGTCTTGTTTACGGTTCATGTTGTTTTTATTGTTCACTATGTGGAGTGTTTCTAATGTATAGCGTTTGGATGTGTGTTTTTCTGTTGCAAGTATTTCCACCCATTTAAAGTCTGGTTGGTGGCCGGTCTCGACGCTGTGGCAGGCCAGTGCCGTCTTCTCTGAACCTTTCAAGCGAATGTCTGAATTGTGGTTCGCCATTCTCTGCCGCAGGAGTTGTTTTTTCGTGCCGATGTAACAAAGATTGCACGATTCATCCGTTTTTCCTTGGCAGTTTATTTTATAAACTACATCTGAACGGCGATCTTTGCGCGTTTTCGTCTTCAGGCAGGTGAATAGGGACGCTACAGTCTGGTTCGACTTAGGTATATGCCAAGTTGACTTCCGGGTTCTTTTTCGTGACAATTTCCTTGAAATTTTCGGAAAGTTTGGGCACATATACGACGCTCTTATATACACCTCTTCTCTCTTCCAAATTGTTTTTTGCAGGAACTTGGTATTTTTGACGAAGTGTCAAGTTCCTTATGACTTCTATTGGAAAGCTTGTTGTCCTTGGGAAAAAAATTCTCATTGCCAATTGGGAAAAATACGTTTCCTCTTTTCCAACTCATTGCAGACGGTGAAGAAATCATAAGAAGCGAAAAAGACGAAATAGGACAAGAAACAACAAGATCTAAATATAGTAATATGCTTCACTCTTTCCAACGTCACCACCACAACGACATATTCGAGAAATATATTATGAAGGTACACAAAGATGCTGTGAACTTTCTCAAAAAACACAAAAAAATTATCATTGTAGGAGCTGACAAAGGCAATGTGACAGTTGCGATGAATAGGATAGAGTATGAAGAGAAGATGACGGAATTACTGTCCGACCGCTCTACATATAGAGTCACAAGAACGACCTCCCTCTCTACCCTACAAAGCAAAAATAATGAATTTGTGAAATGGTTGCACACCAACAAGATCATCGATGACAGAGAAAAAACAAAAATTACTACCTACACGGCACAAATACCTGCAATATATGGATTGCCAAAGATCCACAAGCAAAACATGCCTCTCAGACCAATAACGTCATCGATGAAAGTGCCTTGCTATGAACTTTCAAAGTACCTCGGCCAAATATTACAGTGTGTCACGAAAGAAGCTCCCCACACTGTAAAAAATTCATTTGAGTTCAAGTTCAAAAGCTACCAATAATAATAAAATTCGAGTGGGGATGTCCACTCAAATGTCGGCAGGAGTCACGACTGCCGGCATGGGCTTTGCCTCGAAAGAGGAATAGTCGCCAGTGACAAAAAGTTCATTAAAGAAAGAAAAAAAGAAAACAGATAAAAAAGAAAAACAAAAACAAATACACTCGTCAGGCGATATGACCGGTAGGACGACCTCAACTCCCGGGAAGGCTGTAAAGCCGTCCGAGAGTAGGGGAGGTGCTGCCAGTCTGGACGCTCCTCCGCAGCTGTCGGGACAAATCACGGTCGGTAGTGGTGATACTGTGACTTACAGTACCTCTGCTGCCCTCCGTGACTGCCCCCCGACAGTTGCGGATGTAAATAACAAAAACAGTGGCAGTGCCACAGTGACACACTGTGACACTCCCACCGCACTATTGAGCTCAGACTCTCAAGAAATTCCCCTCCTTGACGGGGGTGTGGCTGTGACTTTCAGCTCCACCTCGGACAAGGAGAGGAATACCACCGCCCAACAAAAACCTTCGGGCTCAGGAAGGGGTGCCCAGGGGGCTGATGGAGCCGTGACTTACGGTTCCACCGGCGTCAGGGGTAAACCTTCCTCGAGCTCCATGGGGATTCCCCCCTGCGACGGTGGGGCTGTGACTTACAGCACCACCGCTGGAGGGAGGAATGTAACCCACTCACGAAAAGATAGACGGAACGCGGAGAGATTAGTGAAGATGCTAGGTGACTTACCGGTGTCGGATCTGGACTCGAAACAATCTGCCAAGCTCGTGTGGGCAAAAAACATCATTAAACGCGGAGACTCTACGTCTAAGCGCCAGCGATCCTTTGAGGGAACCGGTCTGGAACCCAAGAGACCAAAGGCCAATTCCAATACTCTTTCCAACATCAGGAAAGATCTATCCTTTAGTGACGTATTCACTCCACTAGCGTCGACCAAAGGAGTGATTAGGTTTGGATGGTCTACCATTACGCTGAAAGTGTATAGGAAAGACGAAGAAAGTGCTAGACTAGCACTCACAACATCGGAGGATATACCCGCAGTGGAGGAACCTGCTGGTGTCATTAACCTTCCAGAAATGGAAATAGATGCACCCAGCACTCCTTCTATAGGTATGCCCTCCTCCAAACCAGATACCGCATCCGACTTGGATGCTCACACTGTCGACAGTCCTTCCGACATGGAGACTGAAGACAACATTAATGAAGATTTTCTTTTACGGTCATCCTCGGAGTCAGACTCAGAGGAGGACCTCAATAGCACTGTGAGAGGTGGTCTGGAAAACTGCAACCGAGATTGTTCAGCTACTACAGATTAACCTCCAACACTCCAAACTGGCTTCGGCCTCCCTTCTGCTCCGACTGCAAACAAAAGGGGAAGATATTGTCCTGATCCAGGAACCATGGATTGTCAAATCTATTGTTCATGGACTCAGGACTCCTGGGTACTACTTGCTGTATGCATTGGATAAAGGTGATCCACGATCCTGCATATTAGTGAGAAGTAATATTAATGTATTTTTACTCCCTGATTACAGCGATCGAGACGTTACTACGGTCAGATTGCAGACCAAAAAAGGCATATACTGGCTTGCCTCAGCTTACCTTGGCCACGACCATCTCAGCCCCCTCCCCAGCGACATGCTGAGGAGAATTATAGAGGAATCAGAGCGGCTAAATACGTGCCTCCTAATTGGATATGACGCCAACGCACACCATACAGTCTGGGGGAGTACAAATATAAATGATAGAGGTGAGTCTCTTTTTGATTATATTCTCAGTACTAACCTAATTGTAACCAATACTGGGAATGAACCCACATTCATAATCAGAAACAGACAAGAAGTCTTAGACATAACACTTGTCTCCGATTCGATTCATCATAGGATCACGAATTGGAAGGTGTCTGCAGAGCACTCATTCTCTGATCACAGATACATCCAATTCGAACTTATTGATGACACTAATAAACAACCAGCCTTCCGTAATTGTCGAAAGACTGATTGGCAAAAATACAGGGATACTCTAAAAAGTTTAATTAAACCTGATCTTTTTAAAATCCCTTCTAATATAAACGAACTTGACAAAAAAGTCAACGATCTAACAGCAGCCCTTAACAAATCATTGTCAGCCTCCTGCCCTCTTACTCGTATAAGAGGAAAACGAAAGCCACCTTGGTGGAATTCGGGGCTTGAACCGCTCAGGAAAACTTGTAGAATGTCCTTCAACCGAGCTAAATACTCCAAAGAAATCTCAGACTGGGATTCCTACAAAGAATCCCTGAAATTATATAAAAAAGAGCTGAGGAAAAGTTAAAGAGCCTCCTGGAGGAACTTCTGTGGTAAAATAGAAGACACTTCAGAGGCCTCTAGATTAAGGAAAATCCTCTCTACCAATCCTACAATGCCTAGCTTCTTTAAAAAAGCAGACGGCTCATGGACCAATACCTGCGAAGAATCGCTTAACTTGCTACTTGACACCCATTTCCCAGGTAGCTCCCTTAACATAGTAAACCTTGATTGTAGTCCAATTGGATCAACCAATAATAATACTAGTAAACTTGGTCTAGTCAATAGGGAAAAACTAAAATGGGCCATCAACAGCTTCAATCCATATAAATCTGCTGGACCTGACGGTATAATACCAGCAGAACTTCAACAGTCTATGGATATTATTATCCCTATCCTGGAAGTAGTACTAAACGGATGTTTAGAGTTGAAATACATTCCATCATTATGGAGGGAAGTAAAAGTTTTGTTCATTCCCAAAGCGGGAAAATGTTCCCAAGTGTATCCAAAAGACCTCAGACCTATAAGTCTATCATCATTCCTTCTTAAAACTTTAGAACGTCTGATTGATATCTATTTGCGAAATGCCATAGACACAACTCTAGTGTCTACAGCACAACACGCTTACTGCAAAGGAAAATCGGTAGACACTGACTTGCATACCTTAGTAAGCGCTATCGAATATTCCCTACATCACAAAGAGTATACTCTGGTAGCATTCCTTGATATCGAGGGTGCTTTTAACAACGTCAGCAACCAAGCAATCACAACGGCACTAGACAATCTTAAAGTAGACAGATCCCTGAGTGAGCTTATAAATCTTATGCTAAAAAGTAGGCTAATCAACTCAACCCTAGGAGATGTCTCCCTAAGAAGATCAGTCAGCAGAGGTACACCACAAGGTGGAGTCCTATCCCCTCTTCTATGGAACTTAGTTGTCAATGAACTTCTAGTTGACCTGGAAGCAGAGGGATTCAAAGTGATTGCATACGCTGATGACGTCGCCATTGCGATATCAGGAAAACATGCTCAAATTCTTATTGAGCTAATGCAAACAGCTCTTAACAAGCTTCTTAAGTGGACTGGTAAATGTGGGCTAGGAGTAAACCCCCACAAAACTGAACTAGTCCTCTTCACAAGGAAATATAAAATTCCACACCTAAATGCTCCGTCCATTAATGGAACTCCACTAACTTTCTCAAATGAAGCTAAATATCTAGGCCTCGTTCTAGATAAGAAGCTCACATGGCTCTCTTTTCTTGCAAAAAAGCAATAGGGAATAAGTGGGGTTTATCCCCACAAATTACCCACTGGCTATATACAGCGGTCATAAGACCGATACTAACTTATGGGATAACAGTATGGTGGACTGCTTTGGATAAAGTGTCCTACCGGGACCACCTAAGCAAAATCCAAAGATCAGCATGTCTATGTATCACTGGAGCACTGCGTACGACACCTTCAGCTGCCTTAGACATTCTTCTTAATCTTACACCCCTCGACATTTTTAGTAAACAAATGGCCGCGAGTACAGCAATCCGCCTCAGAGCCACGTCTCAATGGACCAATAACTCAATTGGCCACACTATTATTCTGAATTCATTCAGAACGATTCCAAGTCACTCTGACTACACCATACCCCAACTGGTTTTTGAAAACAACTTTCGAGTCTCCATTCCATCACGGTCTGACTGGGACGAAGGACATTTCTCGAGAGATGATTCGATTCATTTCTACACTGATGGTTCAAAAACCGAAGATGGGGTTGGGGGCGGAGTGTACTCAGAGGGACTAAATCTTAGTCTATCTTTCCGACTCCCTAACTATTGTAGCGTGTTCCAAGCGGAACTTCTGGCGATAAAAGAGGTTCTATCCTGGCTCAAGGAAACGTGATATCCACGTCGAATATCCGTATCTTTTCAGACAGCCAAGCAGCCCTTAAATCATTCGAGGCGGTTTCCACGAACTCAGCAACAGCCCGCAACTGTCGCACATCTCTCGCGGAGATGGCAGAACAGTTTAACATTCACCTTTTTTGGGTGCCGGGACATAGAGATATCCCAGGAAACTGCAAGGCCGATGAACTCGCTAGAAATGGAACTACTGAACCACTTTCACCCGACAGGAGGAATATTGGTATACCTTTCGCTACATGTAAACTCATGCTAAAACACGATGCCATGAACGAAACAAATCTAAGGTGGTCAATTTTGACTACCTGTCAGGCGACAAAACAGATCTGGCCAAAACTAGATCCAAAACGCTCCAAATGTTTGTTATCTCTTGGTAGATCACACCTTAGCTCCTTAATCGGTGTCATAACTGGACACTGTCTTATAGGCAGACATGCTACTAGACTCGGTGTCTTCTCGAACGACTTCTGCAGAAGTTGCATGGACGAGGAAGAAGAAGAGACTATAACACATCTTCTTTGTTCATGCCCTGCTCTCTCACAAAGACGAAAATTACATTTGGGAGATTTCTTCCTCAACGATATCAATGACCTAACTCAGACAGAAATACACTGTCTCCATCGCTTTGTTAAAAGTTCCAATTGGTTTTAAAATTAGTGAGGTAGTGCCTTACTTTCATATGTGGTATAACAATGAACCAAGTATATGGTCTAAGTGTGTCAGTCGTTCACTGACAGCCACCTTAACCTAACCTAACCTAACCTAAGTTCAAGGCAAAAGATTTAATACTTGATACAAACGATGTTTTGGTTTCCTATGACGCTGTTTCCCTTTTCAATAATGTTCCCGTTCAGCTTGCAATCAACATCATCAAAAATAAGTGGGAAATTATAGGTAAAAATACCAAGCTCAGCCAAAACAAATCTCTTGAATTGTTAAATTTCTGCCTAAAGGACAACAATTACCTACAATTTAAAGAAAATTCCTACAGACAAATACACGGAATGCCAATGGGAAATCCACTTTCCCCAACGATTGCTGATTTGGTTTTAGACTTCCTACTGGAGGAATGTTTTAAACTGAGCTATAGACCTAAGTTTATAGCAAAATATGTTGACGATATCTTTGCCATCGTTGATAGAGAGAAAGTTGATAATGTGCTACAATGCCTCAAACAATTTAATTCAAACATTCAATTCACCGTAGAGAGGGAAAAAAGTAGATCGATAGCGTTCTTGGACGTTAAGATCTATCGCGAAAACGAACGGCTCTCTTTCGACTGGTATCAGAAGGACACGGCATCTGGAAGGCTTGTCAACTTCAGATCTAATCAGGCCAAACACATACGGATAAACACTGCTTCCAACTTAATAAGCAAAGTAAATGCGCTGAGTGACCAAAAATTCCACTCCGCCAACGAGAAAAAAATTACCCAAATTCTCTTAGACAACAGCTTTCCAATAGAAGTCATAAGGAACTTGATACTTCGTCAAAAATACCAAGTTCCTTCAAAAAACAATTTGGAAGAGAGAAGAGGTGTATATAAGAGCGTCGTATATGTGCCCAAACTTTCCGAAAATTTCAAGCAAATTGTCACGAAAAAGAACCCGGAAGTCAACTTGGCATATAAGTCGAACCAGACTGTAGCATCCCTATTTACCTGCCTGAAGACGAAAACGCACAAAGATCGCCGTTCAGACGTAGTTTATAAAATAAACTGCCAAGGAAAAACGGATGAATCGTGCAATCTTTGTTACATCGGCACGACAAAACAACTCCTGATGCAGAGAATGGCGAACCACAAGTCAGACATTCGCTTGAAAAGTTCGGAGAAGACGGCACTGGCCTGCCACAGCGTCGAGACCGGCCACCAACCAGACTTTAAAAGGGTGGAAATACTTGCAACAGAAAAACACACATCCAAACGCTATACATTAGAAACACTCCACATAATGAACAATAAAAACAACATGAACCGTAAAGAAGACATACAAAATATATCAGCCGTTTACTGCTCCTTGGTCTCAGACAGTAAATAAAACAGTCGCCATCACTCAGACTAATCTTCTAACGAGAAGTGTTTAATTTTAAAAACAAATTTCTTTCTTTTTTTTTCTTTTAATTGAAAACAAAAATAAATTTAATGTTAAATTCAGATCTTTGTTAATATCTAACTTGATGTAAGTCATATTCTGTCCGTCCATACAAGTATTCATTTGTATAAACATAACAAATTTTCTTGTTCTCTTTGTAAATAAAGACATCCCCTGAAGAAGACGGCAACTACCGTCGAAACGTTGGGAAACACAAAAATGAAAACTGTTTTCATTTAAAAAGCAATACGACCAACAAAGCCGACGAGAACCTTCTCAAATATCCACATAACAATCAATTTGGTCAAAACTTCAAAAATAACAATTCAGCATTTAATTATAAAAATAATAATTTTTAACAACATAACAAATAAATAAACATTATTTATTAGGTACTTATTAATTAATAATAATATTTAATAATTAATGAAAATAAATTACATATTTTATTAGTTCTGTCTTTAAAATGGAAATTACGAATTCAAAATAATTTAAACATTTTACATGAATTTTAATTTTAATTTAAAGTTTAACCCTGCGATGTTTTAATAATGCCCATTTTTCAATAACCTACTCGCTTAATTGAATTTCATCAACTATATCTTTTGCGGAGTAAAGCAGCAGTAGTGAATTGAACCTTTCATTAACCATGGTCGTAAATATGTAATTTAGCACTATTTTTAGTTTACTAAATGACCGCTCACAAGAAGCTGAGGTCACAGGAGCGATTAACATGTAGGAAACTAGTTTGAATGCTAACGGAATCACATTTCTTAGTTTAAATACATTCCTCTTTAATCTAATGTCGTCGAAATTTGAGTATTCGTTACAAGAAAAAAGAAGAATTTGCAATTCTGATAAATAACATTCCACATCTTCTTTGAAAAAAGAGGATCCAATTCCACAATAGATTTGACTTATTCTTTTGTGACATTGGCTCTAAAAGCGGGTATTTTTAAAAAATTTAAGAAAGGTTCAAAAATGGTTAAATTATCTGTTAAATTTTCTCTTACGTACGACGTAAAAGTTTGAAGAACCATTTTGAACTCTTTTCTATAAAAAGTTTCCAAATTGAAAACAAAAGCGGTTTCAGAATTTTCATCAATTCTCTCTTTGGTAACCGACGAGTTCTATGATGAAATCATTTTCGGGATTTATCTTTAATTTTTCCGCAAGTTTTTAAGCAAATGGGTGACATTTGGAACGAAATACACTACTCTGTCCAAAATATAGGTCGTCTTCCATCTGTCAAGCTATGAAGTGTCAAATTCCATTGGAGGATGGCTACGATGTCGATGGATTAAAAAACCCCTAAAAAATCAGAGAAAATCCGATTTGTTTACAACCAAACCGAATCGAATACTCAAAAACAATGAATGACATGTATTCACCGATTTTGTTTCAAACCGAGTTGGCCAACTCGAGTTGCAACTCGGCTTGCTTGAATTCTAACTCGAGTTAACTCAGTTTGAGAAATGTACGAGTTGGCACATCACTTTACAACTAAACCAGATAGCGCCTTCCCGTATTCATTTTTGTTTCTTTCTGCGCATCTACGTCACGCACATACGTGAGTCGAGAGTTGCGTTAGTAAAGAACGTACTGTACTCTGACAGCCGAAAAAGCAGGTACAATGTGCAAACTTATATACTGTATTTGTTATTTATCAGTTTGAAAATCAGCTTTAATTAAAAATTTTAAGACAGTAAATAAACCTACAATGATAATTTGCCGGCTTATTTGCCGACTGATTTGCCGACTCGGAAAATAGTGGGGGGGGGGGGGTGAGACACCCCCCACGCCCCCTCTCGATACGCGCCTGGAGGGCAGTCAAGAAACAACAGACATCCTAAACACTTCGTTTTCTTTTTTCTCGTAAGAATTTCTTGAAACCTAACTTTTTTCAATTTAATTTTCTAATACAGTTTGATATATTTACATTACTTAGTCAAAGTGTTTAGTTTTGGGGAAAAAATAATCCTACATGGTGTCAGAAGTGTACCATTCACCCAACCCGTAATAAAAAAAAAAAAAAAAAAAAAAAAAAAGAAGAGAAGAAAGAAATCAAATAGCATTTTGAGTTGCATATTTGCATACACGTCTGCGTAAAAGGTCATAGAATAGTTTTTTTTATATCAAGACTATACGTTTTCTATGACAAGAAGTGTCTTTTTACAAGGTGTACTGTAGTTTTTTTTACTACATGCCGTTTTAACGTTTAGAAGAACTTTCTGTAAAATAATTAGAAGATATTCTAAGACAAAAACGGCTTACCTGTCCGTTACAATAAAAAAGGGGGTTAGTAACGCGTGTTAGAGATTTATTCTAACTGGAAAACAGAAAAGGAGAAGAAGACAGCGAAGAACTAAGCGAAGAATCAGTAAGCAGCCAAGATTACTGAGTAGCAAAGGGAAAATAAATAGCGAAGTTTTATTTATTGAAAAGTTAAACGCTAAGATGACAGAAGCTAAAGAGGAATCCGGAAACGTTCAGAATGCTTTCCAATTTATTGAAAAGTTAAACGCTAAGATGACAGAAGCTAAAGAGGAATCCGGAAACGTTCAGAATGCTTTCCAATTTAATTACGTTGAAGAAGCCTTAGAAAAATTCAGTGGCGAAAATGGGAAAAATGTGGGTACATGGATATCTGACTTCGAGAGTGTGTCAACCGTCTATGGATGGGGAGAGGTCTAAAAATGTCTATACTGCAGGAGATTGTTATTCGGTGCGGCCAAGCTCGCATCATTGAATAAATACAATATTGTATTTATTCAATGACTAGAGTCTGAAAGGGAAATAGATAGCTGGAGCGCGTTAAAAAAGTTCTTTTCGAAAGAGTTTGGCAAACAAGAACATGAAAACGTCCACAAAGTTCTCGAGAAGACAACAAAAGGCGATGACGAATCATTTCTGGACTACTTCTATAGAATGAAGAAGATAGGCAGCTAGGGGAACCATGGACGATGAACATCTTATGTTGTACATCATAGCAGCTATTCCGGACGATGCTTTGAGTAAGAGTATTCTCTATCATGCTAAGACGCTGGAGGCACTGACGTCAGAACTTAAGTCTTATGAGCGCATGAAAGCTGATCACTCGAATTCCAAGAACACCATTCCGGTAAAGCATGCTTCGAACATAGCTACCAGAAAAGAAGACAAAAGTCAACAGTTTAGGTGCCGAAATTGTGGTGCTCTTTCTCATAATTCCTACAACTGTCCCATCAAAGTGAACGGTAGTCGTTGTTTTAAATGCAAACAGTTCGGGCATATTGCCAGGAATTGCTCTGAGAACATACCAACATCAAGTGCGAAAATAAACGGACTGATGGTTCCAGATATCACTATTCCAATAAAGGTACACAATCCCGGCATTGATTGATACGGGTAGTAATCTAACGCTCGTCAGAAACAGTCTCAGAGCTAAATTAGGTGTCTATGAGTTCCAGTATCCGGAAGTGCCAGCTAAAACCTAAGGCGCGTCGAAAATAAATATGCTAATTTCAGGCGAATATTTTAATATAATTTGTCATTTTGTACCGGATAATTGGTTGGCTTATGAGTTTTTAATAGGAAAAAACTTATTGCAAGATGTGTGCCTGATTATCGAGGACGGACAACCAATCATCTGTAAGAAGAAAACCGAGACAAATAACCCAGTAATCAGAATAAAATTTAAACTTAATTTAGTCGAAAAAATTATTGCAGACTACTGTCCGAAGCGTCCTGAGTCTACCTATGTGCAAATGAAAATTGTTCTAGATGAATAAAAGCCGATTTATCAGAGGGCCCGTCGCTAAGCTCTCCTTGAGAAAAAAATCGTCGACAATCAGATTTCCGAGTGGATGCGTGATGGAATAATTTGCAACAGCAACTCCGACTTTGAAAGTCCCATTGTATTGGCATGTTCTGAAAGATCGCTATCCTTTGCCGATAATAGAAGATGTGCTCGAGCAGTTTTTCGATGCCAAGATATTCTCCATCCTCGACCTGAAGAACGGATTTTACACGTGGACATCCAAGAGAGCAGTAAGAAATATACGGCATTTGTGACCCCAGATGGCCTTTTTGAGTTTAACAAGGTTCCATTCGGTTTGTGTAACTCCCCTGCCGTTTTCCAGCGATAAGTTAACGTCGTTCTTCAAGATCTCAAACGCCAAGGAGTTGTTTTGGCCTACTTCGACGACCTTATCATACCCGCCAGATCCGAAGAAGAAGGAGTCAGAAAGCTAAGGAAGCCAAATTTTGGAAGTGGCCAAGGAAAACGGTCTGAATATTAATTAATATTAAAAATGTGCCTTTCTACAAACTGAAGTGAAGTTTCTTGGCCACGTGATCAAAAACGGAAGCATTAAACCATCTGAGGGGAAGACAATGGCAATAAAACATTTTCCTAAACTGAGGAACGTAAAGTCGGTTATGCAATTGCTCGGGCTGACTGGATATTTCCGAAAATTCATACACAGATATGCCACGATTGCGAAGCCATTATCCGACCTAACAAAACGAGACGTGAAGTTCATATGGGGACCCTTCCAAGAAGAAGCCTACATTCATTTGAAGAATCTGTTATGTGAGGAGCCTGTGTTAAAACTTTTCAACCCGCATTTGCCCACTCAACTTCATACCGACGCCTCTAAAGATGGATATGGAGCCGTTCTAATACAGAAACATGATGACAATCTTTACCATCCAGTGTTCTTCCTTAGTTTTAAAACTACAAGCTCCGAGAAGAAATATTCTAGCCACGATCTCGAGGTCCTCGCCATTGTAAGGGCCCTTAAAAAACTCCGCATCTATTTGCTCGGATTGAGATTTTAAATTTATGCCGATTTCAATTTCAAGCCTTTCAAGGACACTATGGCCAAGAAAAATTTGAATAGCCACGTAGCCCATTGGGCTTTGCAGTAAGAAGAGTGTCACTGTGAAGTTCATCATCGTTCCGGTACTGCGATGCGTCACGTTGATGCACTAAGCCGTCACCCAGTTTGTGTCTACGCCATTGAGGATGGATCTCTGAAAGCAGTTATGAATGCACAGCTAAAAGACGATTTTTGTTGTGTTATTCGAGAGACTCTTGCTAAGTCAGATTCCTATGAAGACTATTACATAAGAGGGAGTGCACTGTACAAATTTATTGATGGTTCTTACGTTCTGGTAGTACCAAATTCATTGCAGAGGCAAATCATTTGCATGGTCCACGAGAAAGGACACTTTGGTCTTGGTAAAGTATGTAAATTAATACTTCTTGTCGTCGACGTATTTTGCAAATTTATGTGGATGTATTCGGTTAAAAGTACTCCCACGAACGAAGTCATCAACCGTTTGGACATGCAGTCACAAGTTTTTGGCAGCCCTAGACGTATCATATCCGACAAAGGATCCGCATTCACGTCCAATGATTTCGGAAAATATTGTATGGAGAGGAATATCGAGCATCATCTTGTGACAACTGGCATACCAAGGGGTAATGGACAAGCAGAGAGGATGAACAAGACCATCATCAAAGTGCTTACGCGCCTGCCAATTGAGGATCCGTTAAAGTGGTACAAATTTTTCCAAAGGTGCAATGTGTAATAAACTCACTGTGTCACGAAGTACCGGAAGGACTTCTTTCGAGCTAATGTTCGGGGTGAAAATGTGAATGGAAGACGACATTGATTTGAGACAGTTTCTTGAAGAAGAAATCACGGTTGCATTCGAGGAAAATGGTCGGCAGTTTAGAGCGGAAGCGAAAAGACAAATACTACAAGTGCAGGAAGAAAACAAAAAAACCTACGATCAGAAAAAAAGCACCTACCTACGATCTGGGCGAGATGGTCGCAATTCAAAAAATACAATTTGCTACTTGGGAAAAACTTTCCCCAAAGTATCTTGGGCCATACGAGATAATTAAAGTGTGTGGAAATGATCGGTTCCTCGGCAGAAAAATCGGAGATCATGAGGGTCCCAACCAGACTTCGACGGCAGCCGACTTTATGAAGCGATGGTCCAGGTAACAGTCTGATTCCGATTCCGAGTCAGAAGAGGACGTCATTTCGACTGGGACAGTCGATACGCAGGATGACCGTGCGGGTGGCAATGCTGGTCATTATGCGGCGAATTAAACAGCCACAGCCCACAGCATCGAAGATTGGGCATAAGAGGCAGGGGCAATCAAGAAACAACAGACATACTTAACATTTCGTTTTCATTTTCTCGTAAGAATTTTTTAAAACCTATCTTTTTTCACTTGGATTTTCTAATAAAATTTGATATATTTAAATAACTTAGTCAAAGTGTTTATTTTTGGGGAAGAAATAATCCTACATGTATATGTGCAACTGTGACAAGCTCAAAGAGATGGAGAAGAATAAAAAATTTCGTCATTAAAAAAAACGGTGGTGATCGGTCTTTCGAAAGGACGAAAAATTAAAAAAAAGACAATAACAATATCTATACAATAATAATATTAACATATTAACATTTTAAAAAACATTTATTTAAAGCAAAAAAAAAAGGATGAGCTGAAATAAAGTCCTAAAACAGGACAAAGTATTTTTTATTGTTAAGAAGTGCAAATATTTGATTGTGTTAATGGTGGTGGTTTTATGGATTATTTTGCAACGGAGCAGCTTTCTTTTTTTTTCCTTTTTTATCTTTTCCCGTTGCATTGAATGTGCCCCGATGTATATGTCATATAGAAAATACTATAAAGAGGCCAATCTTGCGCCTTCTATTGCTTTTGCCTACAGCTGCTGCTCATAGTAGGTGAGCATGTATGCGTAAAAAAAGCACACATATGCTCCTACTATGAGCATACCACTTCTGCACACCAACTTCCCTGCAAGATTGCACACACTACTCAAATTATAAAGTCGAGATAACACTTCGAAGATAAATTTTTTTTTTGTCTTAAGGTACATATTTTATTTTTGTTCACAAATTATATAAACAGGAGAATTCAATAATTGTTTTTGAAACAACCGAAAATTTATCAAAAAAAGCTAACAACGGACTGTAGGCTGAAGTAGACTGAATTTCGAGACTTAAAGTTTATATTCTAACCAATTTTAAAAATGCATCCTTAATTTTGAAAAAAAATATGAGCTATGAAATAGCAATCTAAAGAATAAACATCATTCACTTTTCCATTGAGATTAATCGCCTTCTATTGCATTCCTTCTTTAAAAAATGTTAAGTGTGTTGTCGGTGTGAAACAACAACGAGTCGGATTTCTCCATCCACATCTTCTGAAAATGAAGGGGAAATAAAAATAAAAGTTGAGAAATCGTGTTTGAAAAGGCTACTTAATGGAGAAGGCACACTTAACATTTTTTAAAGAAGGAATGCAATAGAAGGCGATTATGCTATGTCTCCACCGGCCTGATTTAGCTAAATGATTTATGAATCACGAAAGGCGGTCACACCGAACAATTACCCGATTTAGCCTGACATGTATGTCAACTTTGACATTACATTTCTCGATTTCCATTTCACAAACTTGTTATGCCAAAGCTTCCGGAAAATAGCTCGTCCAAATCGGCCCATTTCATTCTGTTTTTTATCTGTCTGAGTTTGTTTATAGTCCGGTCAAAATAGACAAAAAAATAGTGCTAGGTTTGCAAAAATTCGCATAAAGCTGAAAATTGGTACAGAATTTAGGAACACCATTTCAAATAAAGTAAGCAACATCCCCATCGATCCGACTGGTGCGTTAGAAGTTATTCAAGGTCAAAAGGTCAAATAAACGGTTTTTACAATTTTTGATGTGAAACATCTATTGGCGCACCTAGGCAGTAAAATCGATCGTTATTGTAACAAAAAAGTGTCACGACCATAAAATTTTCAAAGTGGAAAGTGTTGGGTGGTTGTAGGTGGTTGTAGATTGGGTGGCCGCTGGTGATGCTGGGGCGGTAGTGGTGGAGGGGGTAGGGTGGTAGTGGAGTAGGGTTATGGGGGGGGGGGGGGCTGGTGAAAAATTGTGGATGGTCGGTTGGTGGTTGTAGGATGTAGGTGGGCTGGATGGTTGGTGAGGGTTGTAGAAAGAATTTAAAAAAATGGTAGATAGTTGGTTGGAGGGAAAAATTGACTAAAATGGTATGTGGTTGGCGGTAGGTGGGGTGGGTGGTTGATGTGGGGGTGGGTGGTTGATGTGGGGGTGGGGTGTGGGGATGTTGGTGAAGAAAAAAATGACGAAACAGGTGTGGGATTTGTTTTGGGGTGGGGGGTGGATGTAACATTCTGGGTGGTTGGTTGGTGGTAATAGGTGGGGTGGGTCGTTACTGTTAGGAGGATTTGGTTGGTGGTTGGTAGGCGGTTGTAGGTGGAATGGGTAGTTACGGGAGGATGAGGAAAAGATTGTCAAATATAGTGAGTGGTTAGTTGGGAGTTGCTGTGGGAGTTGAGTGTTGATGGCGAGGGGGTTTGGGGGTTTGGGGGAATTACATTTTCCACTCTTTTTACCAATCAGAAAAAAAAATTGTCGGTGCAGTTTTCAAAAATGCTTGAGGGTTAGTTGGGGGCCCTGTGCGGGATTGGATATGGGATTCTTTTTGATGTGAAACATCTATTGGCGCAACTAGGGAGTAAAATCGATCGTAATTGTAACGAAACGTTATTGAAGAAAAAAATTACGAAAATGGTGGGTGGGTGGTTGGCTATGTTGGTTCTAGGTGGGGTCGGGGGAACTGAGTGTTGTTGGGGAGGGGGTTTGGAGGAATTACGTTTTTCATTCTTTTCACCAATCAGAAAAAAATTGTTAAAAATGGCGGGTGGTTGGTTGGTGGTTGAAGGTTGTGTTGGTGGTGAAGTGGATTTTGAGGAGGATGTTAGGGGGTGGGTGAGACAAAATTTACAAACATGGTGGGTAGATGGCGTTTGGGGTTGGGGGTTGGTAGGGGGGGGGGGGGAATTGACAAAAATGGTAGGTGGTTGGTTGTAGGTGGGGTGGGTGGTTGCTGCTTGGGGGTTTTGGTGTGGGGGGTGAGGAAAAAATTGTCAAAAATGGCGGATGCTTGGTTGGTGGTTGTAAATGGGGTGGGTTAATGGTGGTGGTAAGGAGACTTGCTCTGGGGAGGGAATCGACAAAAATGGAAGGTGGTGGGCTGGTGGTTGCAGGTCGATTGGATGGTTACTGGTGGTAGGTATTAGGTGATGAAAAACTTATAAAAAATGGTGGATAGTTGGTTGCTAGTTGTAGGTGGGCTGGGAGTATGGTGGTGATGGTGGTATCTGATGGGTGGGTTGAGGAAAATTTTGTTCCTATGTGTTTATAAATGAATATAATCTGTAATAATTGATATTATAATAAAGTGATAAGACAAATATATTGATTTAATTAACGAAAACCTAAATTATTAAAAATTATTTCACTCCATATTTGTTTATGGTTTTTTAAAATTACGAATTTTAATGTAAACTTTTATGTTTCACATCTGCCGGGCGTCCCGTGACAGCTAATTTTTTTCTTGTAAACGGTAGGTTTTATCATAAAAATACAAGAGACAATGTTGTAGACCATGAAATTATCTACAAAACTTGTAAATATAATTTTTTTGTTAGAATAACCATTTCGGAGATATCGTGATTTTTAAACTTGAAGGAGTCACGTTCTATATGATATGCACATATACGTATATGCCACATGCATACATTTAGTCCAGTCGACAGGTTGGAAAAAGTGGGTGAAAGGTGGAAAAAGGACGGAAGCTAATGAAACTATCAGATATTGTTGAAGGATAGTTAATAAATATTTTACGAAGTTTTGGACCTCGAGGGCCCTATGGAAAAAGAGAAGGGGGAGGTTGAAGGGGCAACTGCAAAATTTTCGACCTTGCAACGGTTTTTCCTCAGGAACATTTTTTCCTTACGTTCTATAGCAGAAGCATTTCCATTTTATAGTAGAACGTCAAATTTCCTACAATTTTGTTGGTACCAAAATTGTTGTTTGTTAATTCTTTACCGAGATTTAGCTCTTTGAAAAACAGGTAATTTTTCAGAATTCGCTAAAAAAAATTCCAAAAAATTCAGCTTATTTCTTCTAATAGACGAAAACTAGTGCGAGGTTTTTGTGTGACGAGATTTTCAAACGACATTTTTTAGAAACTATTAAACTGCACAAATCGTTGTAAGAAAATCTCGTCATACAAAAACCTCGCAAGTTTTGTAGATAATTTCATGGTCTACAACATTGTCTCATGTATTTTTATGATAAAACCTACCGTTTACAAGAAAAATTGTAAAAACCGTTTATTTGATCTTTTGACCTTGAATAACTTCTAACGCACCAGTCGGATCGATGGGAATGTTGCTTAGTTTATTTGAAATGGTGTTCCCAATGTCTGTACCAATTTTCAGCTTTATGCGAATTTTTGCAAATCGAAATGTCTATTTTGACCGGACTATTAGCATTTCTAACAGGGATAAATTCGTTTTTACATATCCACAAGCAATTTAAATTAAAAATTTTACAGTTTTAAAATAATCTTTTTTTTGTGGCTGAATGAAGTGCTGAATTAAGAGAGAGAAGAGAAAGAGTACCTATATTTGATTTTACTTTGTGTAGATTCGAGATGACAGATACGTATTTTAAAATAAATCTAGCTTAAATCACGTAAATCTAAATCATGAAAAGGTATGGTAAATCACATAATTTATTAAATGATTTAGATAAATCAAGTGATTTGGCTAAATCAGGCCGGTGGAAACATAGTATTAATCTCAATGGAAAAGTGATCGATGTTTATTCTTTAGATTGCTATTTCACAGCTCATATTTTTCCAAATTAAGGATGAATTTTAAAAATTGGTTAGAATATAAACTTTAAGTCTCGGAATGCAGTCTACTCCAGCCTACAGTCCGTTGTTAGGTTTTTATGATAAATTTTCAGTAGTTTCAAAAACAATTATTGAATTCTCCTGTTTATATAATTTGTGAACAAAAATAAAGTATGTAGGTACCTTAAAACAAAACAAAAAAATTTATCTTCGAAGTGTTATCTCGACTTTATAATTCGAGAAGTGTGTGCAATCTTGCAGGGGAAATTGATGTGGAGAAGTAGTATGCTCATAGTAGGAGCAGGTGCAGGGAATTTATTCCACGGGAATCTGCTGCACTTGGGAATTTATTCTACTTTTAGTGGGAATAAGTTCCACTTTTTTAAGTAAAGTAAATGCCCACCCAGAGTTGGAATTTGTTTAATCTAAAATTTTTTGGACTTTTTTCCGACACAAGAACGTATTCAATTTATCTAATTTAAGGAACAAAAATACCATATTTTCTTTATTTTATTAAATAATTAGTTTTTGAATAAATCAATAACAATTCAAATATTAAAAAAAAGAGTATATAATTAAATTTTAAAACTAAATTATTTTGAAACAAAGATTTCTAACACTATAAGTAATTAAGCGTTTTGTTCTTAGATCAATTTTTACCAAAATACTGTCAGTGAACTCTGAACAATTGTTTTACAATATGGGCCTAACATTGAGCGAACTATTAAAGTTAAAAGGTTTCGGGAGCAATATTTAAATTGATTTGAGAACAATATTAAAATTTTTTGAGCATAACTAAGGTAAGAATATTTTCAAAAATCGCGCGAACCCATTCATAATCCAAGGCTCAACCCATTATGGATTCCACATAAGGAATCCACAAAACTCAAAAATGTGCAAAAAAACCATCACCCTCTTCTTGAAGTGTATGAGTGTATCGAAGGCATAATATTATACTGAACTTATTTTTTGTCGTCTTTCCGCCTGGTGTATCCTTTTTTTGGATTTGTGTATTACAAATAATGTATTAGCCCAGGCCAATAGTGTTCAAAAAAGACTTAAAGTGGAAAGTTCTGGTGTAATTAGTTTTAGTGGCTCGCTTTATGTTTTGGGGACGCTGAACACGAATCTGAAGTTGTCCAACAAAATTTTTCACGGCAAATATGAGAAAACGTCAAAAAACTCCAAAATTGTTTGCATTTTCTTTAGTTTTTCCCTGATTTCTTAAAAGAAAAAATCTTATTGTAAAAAACGTTTATGCAGTAATAAAAACAATAAAATTACCTACACTTAATGTTTGGGTAATTTTTTTGTACAACTTATAGTTTTTTCAAAAATGAGCGTTGAAAAATAACCTGAAATAGTCCTTTTTTGAAAATTTATAAATTTAAGAATTTTTTATCACAGTAAAAAATTAACAATATAAGAAAAAATTTTAAACACAAAGCAACATTGAAAAATTCAATAGTTCTAAACTCTAGTTATTTAATACAAAAATTTTTGGGCGCTGTAATATGTGTATCTCTTCAGTTTAACTGAGCCCTCTTGTTTAAAGGTTCCATTAATTTTGTAGGGATGTGGATGACTTCCATTTCTGGAAAAATAAAAATAATAAAAGATTAAGCTTATTACTATGAAATTAAAATAAACTTAAGAATACAAGTAAAATTCAACTTATTATGTTAATTTACCTTCAACTACTTTACCAAATTCCGGGTCATTTTCGTCATGTTCGTCTTCTTCTATTTCATTAAGCGGCATGTTATCGCAATTGCTTCCACAATTCATACACATTATGGAGCATATAAGACCTGCTTTTTTACATCCACAGCTTTTCTGACAGGTCTTCTTGCACTTGCAAGATATAAGTTTTAGGACAGCTTGAGGTGCTGGTGGTTGTAGCGTAGTTATTGCCTCAAGTCCATCTTTAGACATCTTACAACCCCATTTCCCAGGATGTTTTTCGTTTCCAAGTCATTGTTGAACTTGAAAATACACCCTCATGGAATGTTGCTTAACTTCTGCCTTAGTAGGAGGTAAGGACGCCAAATGAGCTGATGTTCTTAGTGCCAATCTTAGATAGTATTTGAACTTCAGTTTGTTTGTTTGTTTGAAGTTGAAAAAAACAGTGTCCGGCATTAGTTATGGCATCAGCATCAGCCAAAGGGTTTTTAAGAATATCAACTTTCTTGGCTAATGCAGGGTTTTTCTTGAGCGTTTGAAGAAATCTCATCTTTCCTACTTTGAAAGAGGCCGATGTCGTATCACAGCCTCCCATAGCATGCAAGAACAATATGTTGTTGGCAATCGACTCATGAAGCTTACAATCAGGAGAAAAAGTTAGTGGTGAAACTGTGCCTTTGCCTGGCTTAAGAAAATATACATTTAAATGTGTGTGTGTGTGGTGACAATAAGAGTATCCGCATCCTCTTGTGCTGGCTTGCTTTGAATATGAGCTGCTTTCGCTGTGAAATTGACCTTCAACATTGAAATCAGACGCTCTTTGTTTTTCATATTGCCTAAAAACTTTTCTTGCGCTACTGTCTTATTTTCCATCGAAAATAAGATCAACTGAGGATTGTGAGAGTGATCTTCTTGCTCGCTCAGCATATTTCGTACCGCTATTACTATTTTCTGCAGAATAGCCATCGAAGACAACTACGGCAGTTTTCTTGTACTTGGACTTTATAAATGCTATATAACTTTCACAAATTGATGCAAATGATTGACCTCTGCTCCATACAACTCTATGCAACAAATATCCTCCATCTATAACATACACACACTCTTGGAGATCTATCTGTTCAGTTGGTGAAAATGCTTTGTACAAAGTTGATTTTGTTCCTTTTCGCATACCATATTCGTCAAAAAGAGGCAATGGAAAGGGACACAATTCGTATTTAAGAAAATCTTCAAGTTCTTCGTCAGATTGTTTAGCAATCGTTATTCTGTGAAAAATAGTCGTCGGATTGATAGAGATAGTTTCATCGTGTATTTTAATGGCATTGTTCATCGTAGCAAGTAGCATGACCCTGTCTTTCCTGTATAATTTAACATTTTGGAAATCACCACCCACAATTCTATCAATTGCAAGGAGACCAATCTCCTCGGCCATGTGACAGTTGATGCTGCTATCACCTACAACGCCAGTTCATAGAGATACAAATTCTTGGACAACCAGAAAAGGGTTATGTTGCATAAACCAGTCTATCAGCTTTTTTGAATCACTTTGATCTCTTGTAATCCTTGCTTCTCTCATCTCCACATATTGTTCTGAACTCGTAAATAATACCCCACACATCTTCTCGATTTCTTCGCAAATATTTTGAAGTGAACTCATTCCTTTTGTCCACCTACAGAGGATATTTTCGCTGACCCCACGACCATGAGTCAGCCCTCCAGAAGTTTTCATTACTCTCATGAGAGACTGTTCAATGGTCATATCTGTCCATGTACCGAACAGTGAACCCACCACCCGTGAACTTTTCATATTCATCAGCGATCATTTTGTCCTTCAAGCTGTGCATGTCTTGATACAGATACAGGTGACAACATTTGGCATACATGAAATGTCCGCTTGCGTGAAAGTATGGGAGCATCTGTTGCACAACTTGAAGGTGAAGATTCCAGTTCGCTGTTCTTTCTGCTTCAATAAATAGCTTCACAAGCGTTGCCATCTCAAAGTACTGGATCCAAAGCTTTGATGTAGAACCACGGCTAGCCAATGCTTTGAGCTGACTAGAAAACTGCGTTCTTAATTCCTCTACAAACTTTTTTTCCTTTGCTGATAAAATCACAGACCTATCTGCATCAATTAGAAGTTCTGTAAATTTTTCCTGAAGTTCTGAAGTCAAATCCATTGTCTTAAAAATTAATGTTGCTAGTGCAGCATGAGCTAAAATATGGACTCTAACAGCTCTTGAATAGGCGTGGCCGGTTAGAATTTTGTCTGTTGATAACAATGCATATATTGTATTCATTAACTCCTTTAATCCACTTCCAGCCATTATATATCGAATTGCCTTCAAGAACGACATAAGAAGATGAAATCCACCTATTCTTATGATCACGTTATCAAAATTTGGATCTCCTTGTAGACAACTGACTATAAATTTAGCCTTTAGGTACAAAGGCTGGTCGAAAGTGTTCACGGATGCTTTCTAATTCATGGATCTGCACTGATCTACTGAAGTGAGTAAGTCTGTATATACTGTGCTGTAATCAGACGGTGGGGCATTGATAAACGGCAGACAAGCAACAAAGGTTGTTTCATAAGGAAAGCTACTTGTGGTTTCTTCCATGAAACCGCTCCATCCTGGAATGCCGGCCACATTTTTCCACTTGCCGTAAAGCCAAATTAGGTCCGCAAAAGAGGGTATGATAATCTCGGGTGAAACAAAAAACTTTTTGAGATCCTCAATTTTACCATCTTTTAAGCCCAAGGAACCTGCTTTCTCAAAATGTTTCAAGGAAACAGCTCCCATCTCTCCAACTTCTTGAGCTGTTGGTGTTTCCTTCACGCGGGCAATTCTTTGATCTGGGAAAATTGCATTTCGTGGAGCTATTAAATGTATTTCCCCCATTGCATGGAAGGTGTTATACCCATCCAGAACGAGTGTTAAAATCGGCGTTGTCATAAACGAATTGATGAAAAGCTGCTGAGTCTATTTGTAAAGATGGTTTCATAATTGCTGACACTCGCAAACGAGTAGTTTCAGAATAAGAGGCACAAAATCCCAAGGCTGACACAACATCAATTAGTTTTCGTGACCTCTACTTCTTATAAAAAAAGCTGACAATAAAATTTTTAAGAGCGAGACAAAAGAATTTGGTCTGACAGCACTAATAACGCTATGTGAGATGGCTAAAGCTTTTTTTCCATTTATCAGTGTCCCCACGCTTCTTCTTCAGCATAAGCCTTTCAAAGAAAACTTTAAGAGCTTCAGGAACAAGACTCTCATTTTCTTGCAAACAAGAATCTGGAGGGGGGTAGTCATCTACGGCATACACTACAGATCGTATCTCCTCAAGGATAATATCAGCCGCTGTCTCAACTAATCGAAGACGTTCTCTTGATTCTGTTGAACGTTTTTCGGTGTACCACGCATCCGTAAAAATTTTGTGTCCAGTGTGTTTAAAACATATGACCTTTTTCTGTTTACACTTTGATTTAATTACATCGTCCTAGTATCTCTCCAACAAATGTTTCTAAACAGTTTTTCTCTCAGGAATGTAGTCACCCTTTATTTGAGCCATTAACTTATCTAAATTGAACTGACATTCCTCATCATTATTTTCCATAAAAGTGAAAATATTCTCCATTGCACTCTCAATTTCTCTTGCATAAGGACCAACTTTATTTTCCACATCAATCTTAGGCATACGAATGTACAGATTTTTTAAACACTTGGCGTGGTACTGACAATCTGCCGCCACCGTATCTGTTATTGGCTGGATTCTCTGGACAATTGCTGCACCTAAATAATCTGCACGTAGTTCAGCTTGGTTCATAACTGTTTCTTTCATTTCTATTTTCGTCACCTTGTGTACCAAATTACGTTCGTTTAGAGGGAAACGTTGTTGAGACCTAGAATAATCCTCAGGAATACGCACTCCACACACAAAACAATGTGTTTTAAAAGAAAATTCTTTGAGTGTATGAACTTAAACACGATCATAAATTCAAGGAAGTGCATGATTTATTTTCTTTCTTTAGGTGCGCAGATATCATTCTATCATTTTTATAGCTTTTTTGGCAGCTTGAATGTACTTTCAGCAATTTCTTACCTTCCAAAGAAGCTCCCTTTCCATCCTTCCTTTTTTTGCTTGAAATACAAAGCGTTACAATTCCTTTTTCTTTAACCACTTTCACTGGATCATTATTAAAATCTTCCTTGCAAATAAAACACTTTTCACTAGACATTTTGACTGAGAAACTGAACAGCTGGAATATAACTATTTTATTTTAAAGAACAACAATAAGAAAACTTTTATAAGAGATAAAGCACGGTCTACTTTTCGTGTGATCAAGAAAAATATTAAAATATTTTCACTTTTCAAAAAAGATATATTTCAGGTTATTTTTCAACACTAATTTTTAAAAAAACTAAAAGTCGTACAAAAAAATGTCTCAAACATCAATTGTACTCGTAGGTAATGCCATTGTCTTTGTTACTGCATAAACGTTTTTGGCAGTAAATTTTTTTTTTAAGAAATCGGGGAAAAATCTAAAAAAAAAAGCCAAGTTTTTATAGTTTTTTGATGATTTCTCATATTTGCCGTGAAAATTTTTGTTGGACAACTTCAGATTCGTGTTCAACGACCCCAAAAACATAAAGGGAGCCACTAAAAACAATTACACCAGAACTTTCCACTTCAAACTACCATATCTCGTTTATTGTTGTTGCGTTTGGTATTCGATATGGGTTTAGTGTAGTTCTTGTTGTTGGGTGCAGCCTGCCGCGTGCAGGTACCTAAAGAGATTAATAATGTGAACATGGAAAAATTCAGAATAAAAGAATTTTGTGTTTTTCGTATTATACATCCGAAATTGGTTTGGGTGAAAACCAAAATTATCGACATGTTACGCGTTTTACTAAAAATTATTTAATTAAAAAACAATAGTAACAGTTACAATGCCATTTAACCTTTTTGTTAAGCAAAACAATTCTTCTCTTATTTTATTTTTAAGTAAAGTTGTTTCAGTGAACAGTGAACAATTAATCTTGAAACACAGTTTAAAAAAAAAAAATAATGCAATTTTTTTTTTAAATGTTACGTCATTAAGTACGTACCTCCTTTTTTGTTTCTAAAATTCAATGAATTAAGCAGTCACAGCCAACACAGCATCGAAGATTGGGCATTATAGGCAGGGGCAGTCAAGAAACAACAGACATCCTAAACACTTCGTTTTCTTTTTCTCGTAAGAATTTCTTAAAACCTAACTTTTTTCACTTTAATTTTCTAATAAATTTTGATATATTTAAATAACTTAGTCAAAGTGTTTATTTTTGGGGAAGAAATAATCCTACATGTATATGCGCAACTGTGACAAGCACAAAGAGAAGGAGAAGAATAAAAAATTTCGTCATTAAAAAAAAAAGAAAAAAAAAGCGGTGTTGATCGGTCTTTCGAAAGAAAAAAACACATTAACAATATCTATACAATAATAATATTAACATATTAACATTTTAAGAAACATTTATTTAAAGCAAAAAAAGGATGAGCTGAAATATAGTCCTTAAACAGGACAAAGTATTTTTTATTGTTAAGAAGTGCAAATATTTGATTGTGTTAATGGTGGTGAATTTTTGGATTATTTTGCAACGGAGCAGGTTTCTTTTTTTCCCTTCTTTATCTTTTCCCATTGCATTGAATGTGCCCCGATGTATATGTCATAGAGAAAATACTATAAAGAGGCCATTCTTGTGCCTTCTATTGCTTTTGCCTACAGCTGCTGCTCATAGTAGGTGACCATGTATGCGAAAAAAAAGCACACATATGCTTCTACTATGAGCATACCACTTCGGCACACCAACTTCCCCCACAAGATTGCAAACGCTACTCGAATTATAAAGTCGAGATAACACTTCGAAGATAATTTTTTTTTTTTTTTTAAGGTACATATTTTATTTTCGTTCTCAAATTATATAAACAGGAGAATTCAATAATTGTTTTTGAAACTACCGAAAATTTATCATAAGAACCTCACAACGGACTGCGGAAAAATAAAGTATTCAATAAAATTTCAAAGCTATACGTTAATCAAGGAAAAAACATATCGAAAATCGTTCGACCAGTTTTTTTTTTAAAGGTTTTTTTGAAAAACTTTTCCAAAAAATATTTTGATATGTATTTGAGTATATGGCAATCTGTAGTTTACATTTGAAAAAGTAACTTAAAAAAAATTAATATAACCGTTTCCAACATATTTCGAAAATCAAACATTTTTTTGAAAAAGTTATAGGTAAGAAATCAAAAAAAAAAAAGTTTTTGAAAATTTTGAAAGGCCATTTTATTAAAATTATTAATGACGTCCTGTGCCCAAAATTTTATTGAAATCGAACGTATAGTTTACGAAAAAATTTTATTTGAAAATACTGGTTCTATGAAAGGTACCGTTATAAAACAAATTTTGAAAAATATTTTCTAACTTAAAGATAGACTGTTTTTGAGAAAATCAATTTTTGTCTTCCCGATTGTATGGCTGGTGCCGTTATTTTTTGGTCTAGAGCAAAAATAAATAAAATGCACGACTGGGTCGCACGAACTTGCTCTAATGAGTGACAGTAGTTTTGATTTTGATAAAAATAAAATTTTCAAAATTCTTAAATAAAAACTTACCTAAACTAATTTGAGCCGAAAAAAAGTACGCCATTTTATTTCTTGGATAAATTTGAATTTATGAGAATAAATTTATAAAAATCTGTGGAGCAGTTTTTGAGAGTTTTTTTGAAAAACTTTTTGAAAAAAAATTTTCAAAAAAAATTCAAAAACGCCAGTTCATTGGTATTCAGCAAATACATTTACTTAAAATTTTTAGAAAAAAATTTAATAAGCAGTTTTCAAAGTATTAATTTTTTAAATTTTTTTTTAAAATGCTTTTAAAATTACAAACAAAGATTTTTCAAAAATATTGGTATGCAATAAAAATTGAGCTACCTACAGCTATATGTGTGTGAAATTTCGAAAGAATCGTTTGAGTCGTTTTCAAGATAGTCGAAAGCAAAAAAACGGTCCTATAGAAAGTACCGTCCTTAGCCATTTTTTAAAAATTTTTTTCAGCCATATGATTGATCGTACCTAAAAAGCAACACTGATTTTTTTAAATCGAAATCGTTAGAGACGTTTTTGAGAAAAATAAGCTTTAACGTAACAGTTGTATGGCAGGTACCGTTATTTTTTGAGCTAAAAAAAAATTTTAATTTCCCCTCTGTACGATACCTAATAAAGTCTATATACCAAGTTTGAAGCAATTCGGCCCACCCGTTTGGGCTGTAGGTCTACATACAGACAGACAGACAGACAGACAGACAGACAGACAGACATACAGACGGACAGAATTTTTAGACCATCTTTTTTCGTCTTCGCTATCATCGTAATGTCATGTTTGATTGTTATCTCAAAACTTTTTTTTTCGACTAATGCATAACTTGCCTTATAGTACCTATAATTGCAAGTAAAAATTTGTTCCGAGGGACGCCCAAATAAATCCTATATACCGAATTTGAAGCAAATCGGCCCATCCGTTCAGGCTCTAGAGGCGAGAACAGACATACAGACAGACAGACAGACAGACAGACGGACGGAATTCCCAGACCCACTTTTTTCGACTTCGCCATTATCGTAATGTCATGTTTGATTGTTATCTCAATTTTTTTTTTTCTCCACGAATCCATAACTTGCCTTATAGTACCTATAATCGCAAGTAAAGATGTTAATTGTGCCTTCTACATTAAGTAGCCTCTTCAAACACGATTTCTCAACTTTTATTTTTATTGCCCTTCATTTTCAGAGACGAAAATCGAGGCTAGTGGAGGATGGAACGTAGGAAAGATTGGCAGTGTTGGAAAGTAAGTTACATGAAGTAAGTTACTCGTTTAGTTACGCGTAACTAATATGAATTAGTTACGCCCAATATTTGGCGTAACTAATGTAACTAATGTAACTAATGTAACTTAATGTAACTAACTGTAACTAAATAAAACTAACTCTATTTTAATAATAAAAAAATAAAAATAATACGGGCAAGTGCGAGTCGGACTCGCGCACGAAGGGTTCCGTACCATTATCTATAAAAACGGCCAAAAAATCACGTTCTTCAATATTTATTTTATTCAATAAAACATTTGCTGAAATTTCTCATTGTAACAGGCGATCAGGATTAGCAGAAGACAACGAACTGATAGTTTGTTTAGGAAAGATCGCGCCAAAAATGATCTTGTTTGTGTGAGTGAAGGAAAAGTAGCAAATCCGCAAAAAGAAGAACAAACAGAGACAGCTATGCATGTAATTTTAAGAATTCTAGAAATCCCTAAAGAAGAAAAGAGCCAACAATACCGACTTCTTGTTCTTTATTTGACATTCGTTTTGTTTTCCATTTTGTTTTCCACTCGAATTCGAATTCGAACACTAATACAAGAAAACTGAGCTTTATAAGCATGTATAGCTTGCCTCTTTTCTTCTAAAAGAATTTCTGGAATTTTCATGTAGGTAAAGCTGTTTCTCACTCACACAAACGAGAACATTTTTGGCGCGATCTTTCCTAAACAAACTGTCAACAAGATGTCTTTTGATAATCCTGCTCAAATATTCACTGAGTGTTTTTTTTTTATTATTATTTCTAGAAATCACTCAAATCACCTCCAATGACAATAAAATAAAGAAGAAAGGCATACTCACGTTTGAAAACCCTTAATCCTGATTTTATATTATTTTATATTTTTGTTTGACATTTGTTTTTTTTGCTATTTTTTTTTTTCTATTCGAATTCGAATTCGAACACGAATAGAAGAATACTTGGCTTTAAAGCATACATAGGTCGCCTCTTTTCTTCTAAAAGAACTTATGGAATTTACATGTAAGTAAAGCTGTTTGTGTGAGTGAAGGAAAAGTCGCAAATCAGCAAAAAGAAGAACTAACAGAGACAGTTATATTTTTAAATTTCAGACTTCCAGAAATGTCTAAAGAAGAAAAGAGACAACCTGGTGATGGACGGACAAACATGGCAAGAACGAGCAAAAAATTACGTTTGTTGTATGGGAGCCCCCATAGGTTTTTTTATTTTATTTAGTTTTTAGTATTTGTTGTTATAGCGAACACAATAATACATCATCTGTCAAAATTTCAACTGTCTAACTATCATGGTTCATGAGATACAGCCTTGTGAAGGACGGACAGATGGACAGATGGACAGACGGACAGACGGACAGACGAACAGACGGACAGACGGACAGACGGACAGACGGACAGACGGACAGACGGACAGACGGACAGACGGACAGACGGACAGACGGACAGACGGACAGACGGACAGACGGACAGACGGACAGACGGACAGACGGACAGACGGACAGACGGACAGACGGACAGACGGACAGCCGGACAGCCGGACAGACGGACAGACGGACAGACGGACAGACGGACAGACGGACAGACGGACAGACGGACAGACGGACAGACGGACAGACGGACAGACGGACAGACGGACAGACGGACAGACGGACAGACGGACAGACGGACAGACGGACAGACGGACAGACGGACAGACGGACAGACGGACAGACGGACAGACGGACAGACGGACAGACGGACAGACGGACAGACGGACAGACGGACAGACGGACAGACGGACAGACGGACAGACGGACAGACGGACAGACGGACAGACGGACAGACGGACAGACGGACAGACGGACAGACGGACAGACGGACAGACGGACAGACGGACAGACGGACAGACGGACAGACGGACAGACGGACAGACGGACAGACGGACAGACGGACAGACGGACAGACGGACAGACGGACAGACGGACAGACGGACAGACGGACAGACGGACAGACGGACAGACGGACAGACGGACAGGCGGAAAGACGGACAGATGGACAGACGGACAGACGAACAGACGGACAGACGGGCAGACGGGCAGACGGACAGACGGACAGACGGACAGACGGACAGACGGACAGACGGACAGACGGACAGACGGACAGACGGACAGACGGACAGACGGACAGACGGACAGACGGACAGACGGACAGACGGACAGACGGACAGACGGACAGCGAAGTCTCAGTAATAGTGTTCCGTTTTCACCCTTTGGGTACGGAACCCTAAAAATCACATATTATCATCCTGAATCCCAATCGACTATTGACAAAATTCTTTTATTAGCAAGGGCAACGGCAACCTGGCAAGGAATACATATTGAAGTAACTATGTTCCTGATGAAAAGGAAATCTAATAAAATATTATATTCTTGGAGCATATGGGTTTGTGGACGAAACTTCTAAATTTCAATTTAACATAAAATGTGAGTTTTTGCATTTGAAAAATTCTTTAAGTTAAAGTTAGTTACATTTAGTTACAATTGGTTACATTTAGTTACATTAGTTACATAAGTTACATTAGTTACGTGTAACTAATTAAAATTTCAAAGTTACGCGTAACTATCCAACGCTGAGATTGGACTCTTTATCAAAGAGGATATAATTATATAAAGAGTCCAATTTTGCCTACGTTCCATCCTCCACTAGCCTCGATTTTCGTGCTCTCTTTTGTATTGTATTCATTGTCGGTATGAAACAACAACGAATCGGATTTCTTTATCCACATCTTCTGAAAATAAAGGGGCAATAAAAATAAAAGTTGAGAAATCGTGTTTGAAAAGGCTACTTAATGGAGAAGGCACACTTAACATTTTTTAAAGAAGGAATGCAATAGAAGGCGATTATAATATGTCTCCACCGGCCTGATTTAGCTGAATGATTTATAAATCACGAAAGGCGGTCACACCGAACAATTATACCCAATTTAGCCTGACATGTATGTCAACTTTGACATTACATTTCTCGATTTCAATTTCACAAACTTCTACTGCCAAAGCTTCCAAATAATAGCTCGTCCAAATCGGCCCATTTTATTCTTTTTTTTTTATCTGTCTGAGTTTGTTTGGCATTTCTAACAGGGATAAATTCATTTTAACATATAAATAAATAATAAAATAACCGAAAAACTCACCGACCACAAGCAATTTAAATTAAAAATTTTACAGTTTTAAAATAATCATTTTTTTTTGTGGCTGAATGAAGTGCTGAATCAAAGGAGAGAAGAGAAAGAGTATGTTTGATTTTATTTTGTGTAGATTTGCGATGACAGATACGTAATTTAAGATAATTCTAGCTTAAATCACGTATATATAAATCATGAAAAGGTATGGTAAATCACATAATTAATTACATGATTTAGCTACATCAAGTGATTTAGCTAAATCAGGCCGGTGGGAACATAGTATAAATCACATAATTTATTAAATGATTTAGCTAAATCAAGTGATTTAGCTAAATAAGGCCGGTGGAAACATAGTATTAATCGGTGCAGGGAACTAACTTCACGATCACTACCTTCACATGGGAATTAACTTCACCACTGGTGGGAACTAATTTCACTTTTTTTTGATGAAGTTAATTCCCACCGAAAGTGGGAATTAATTTCACCAAAAAATCGTGTGAAATAAATTCCCATCAAAAATTTGAAAATCTCAAGAGATTAAAACTTTCGAAAAATTAAAGAAATCATATGGATTTAAGCAATTTATTATAATTTATAAGCAAAAGTTTTTACAAAAAGGGATAGACCTATTTAAGAAATATTTATGCATTATTCACATTTTCACAGAAATTATTGCATTATAGAATGCACTGAAACAGCATTAGCAGCGAAAATAATTAGAACTAAATGTTTGCAAAGATTAACTTTAGTTTTAGTTAAAAATTCGCGCGAATGTTTAACTAAAACTAAAGTTGATCTTTGCAAACATTTTGTTTTAGTTATTTTCGCAACTAATGTTTGACTTTAGTAATACTTTAAAATTCGCGCGAATGTTTAACTAAAACTAAAGTTGATCTTTGCAAACATTTTGTTTTAGTTATTTTCGCAACTAATGTTTGACTTTAGTTATACTTTAAAATTCGCGCGAATTTTTACCTAAAACTAAAGTTGATCTTTGCAAACATTATATAAGTTGAAAAAAAAAACCAAATGTTTGCAAAGATTAACTTAAGTTTTAGTTTAAAATTCGCGCGAATTTTCAACTAAAATTAAGGTTAATTTTTGCAAACATTTGGTTTTAATTATTTTCGCTGCAAATGCTTCTGCCCTCTTTTTTTTAGTTTATCATGCTAAACTAAATAACACAATAACGACAATTATATCATTTACTGTAATAAGAAGTGAAGTTATCTCCCACCCACCGTGGGAAATAACTTCATACAAAAGTGAAATCAATTCCCACAAAATAGTGAAATTAATTCCCACTTTCGGTGGGAATTAACTTCTTCAAAAAAAAGTGAAATTAGTTCCCACCAGTGGTGAAGTTAATTCCCATGTGAAGGTAGTGCCCGTGAAGTAAGTTCCCTGCACCGTATTAATCTCAACGGAAAAGTGATCGATGTTTATTCTTTAGATTGCTATTTCACATCTCATATGTTTCAAAATTAAGGATGAATTTTTAAAATTGGTTAGAATATAAACTTTTAGTCTCGAAATTCAGTCTACTCCAGCCCACAGTCCGTTGTTAGGTTTTTATGATAAATGTTTAGTAGTTTCAAAAACAATTATTGAATTCTTCTGTTTATATAATTTGTTAACAAAAATAAAATATGTAGGTACCTTAAAACAAAACAAAAAATTGTATCTTCGAAGTGTTATCTCGACTTTATAATTCGAGTAGTGTGTGCAATCTTGTAGGGGAAATTGATGTGGAGAAGTGGTATGATCATAGTAGGAGCAGGTGCAGGGAATTTATTCCACGGGAATCTGCTCCACATGGGAATTTATTCCACTTTTCGTGGGAATAAGTTCAACTTTTTGAAGTGAAGTAAATGCCCACCCAGAGTGGGAATTTGTTTAACCTAAAATTTTGTGGATTTTTTTCCCACACAAGAACGTATTCGATTTATCTAATTTAAGGAAACAAAAATGACATATTTTCTTTATTTTATTAAATAATGAGTTTTTGAATAAATCAATAACAATAACAAAATTCAAATATTAAAAAAAGGAGTATATAATTAAATTTTAAAACTAAATTATTTTGAAACAAGAATTTCTAACACTATAAGTAGGTAAGCATTTTGTTCTTAGATCAATTTTTACCAAAATACTGTCAGTGAACTCTGAACAATTGTTTAACAATATGGGCATAACATTGAAGAGCGCGAACTATTAAAGTTAAAAGGTTTCGAGAGCAATATTAAAATTGATTTGAGAACAATATTAAAATTTTTTGAGCATAACTAAGGTAAGAACATTTTCAAAAATCGCGCGATTTTTACGCCACGGGCTACCTAAAGATATATAATTTCTTTTCTTGCAATGTATTTATATTTAGGTAACACATATTTTGTATTTAAGTTAAAAAACAGGTAGGACCCGTCGAAGCGGCGCCGTCGAATACAATAACAAAAAAATTGATAGGTCAATTTACAGGTGTAATGAATAAAAATGGGTAGAATAGAAATCATCACCATTTTATTGTAGTTTGAATTTAAAACTCTATATTTCAATAGTTGTTTTGAAATGAACCTAAAATTTTGAAAAAAAGTATGTGTTGTAATTGTTTGATTATGTACATACATAAGTAATTTCATGTATATACTAAAGTAATTTTCTTTGATTATATACTCTTTATAATATGGGGTCTTTTTCCACACCACCCATGGGGTTAAACAATCGGAGGGTTTTTTTCTTGTGGTTTCCGCTATAGGCCTAGTCCACGAACAGAACATGTAACGATGTGTTTTTCTACAAACATTTATGTAAAATAATCAGAAGTTCAAGTACTATCTTGTTTGGGGAGCTCGTACTTTCATACCACGAGGGATGCGGGGATCTGCAAGCTCCGGCAAAAGCCAATCTTTATAAAAAGATGAAAGTTTGCTCACCATTTGTTTTTTCCAAAATTCAACATCTTTTTCTATTCTTTCAATGTAAAGATCATATTTGCTGCTAGTCCAAATTGCAAACACACAAACGTTCCTCTTGGAAATATGTAACTGTCCTTGAATTAAGTAATAATAAATATGGCTCTACTAATACCACTCTACTACCTTTATAATTCGAGTAGTGTGTGCAATCTTGTAGGGGAAATTGATGTGGAGAAGTGGTATGCTCATAAAAGGAGCAGGTGCAGGGAATTTATTCCACGGGAATATTCTACACTCGGAATTTATTCCACTTTTAGTGGGAATAAGTTCCACTTTTTGAAGTGAAGTAAATGCCCACCCAGAGTGGGAATTTGTTTAACCTAAAATTTTGTGGATTTTTTTCCCACACAAGAACGCATTCAATTTATCTAATTTAAGGAACAAAAATAATATATTTTCTTTATTTTATTAAATAATTAGTTTTTGAATAAATCAATAACAATAACAAAATTCAAATATTAAAAAAAGGAGTATATAATTAAATTTTAAAACTAAATTATTTTGAAACAAGAATTTCTAGCACTATAAGTAGGTAAGCATTTTGTTCTTAGATCAATTTTTACCAAAATACTGTCAGTGAACTCTGAACAATTGTTTAACAAAATGGGCATAACATTGAAGAGCGCGAACTATTAAAGTTAAAAGATTTCGAGAGCAATATTAAAATTGATTTGAGAACAATATTAAAATTTTTTGAGCATAACTAAGGTAAGAACATTTTCAAAAATCGCGCGATTTTTACGCCACGGGCTACCTAAAGATATATAATTTCTTTTCTTGCAATGTATTTATATTTAGGTAACACATATTTTGTATTTAAGTTAAAAAACAGGTAGGACCCGTCGAAGCGGCGCCGCGCCGTCGAATACAATAACCAAAAAATTGATTGGTCAATTTACAGGTGTAATGAATAAAAATGGGTAGAATAGAAATCATCACCATTTTATTGTAGTTTGAATTTAAAACTCTATATTTCAATAGTTGTTTTGAAATGAACCTAAAATTTTGAAAAAAAGTATGTGTTGTAATTGTTTGATTATGTACACACATAAGTAATTTCATGTATATACTAAAGTAATTTTCTTTGATTATATACTCTTTATAATATGGGGTCTTTTTCCACACCACCCATGGGGTTAAACAATCGGAGGGTTTTTTTCTTGTGGTTTCCGCTATAGGCCTAGTCCACGAACAGAACATGGAACGATGTGTTTTTCTACAAACATTTATGTTAAATAATCAGAAGTTCAAGTACTATCTATATTATTTCCATTGCTTGTTTGGGGAGTTCGTACTTTCATACCACGAAGGATGCGGGGATCTGCAAGCTCCGGCAAAATCCAATCTTTATAAAAAGATGAAAGTTTGCTCACCATTTGTTTTTTCCAAAATTCATCATCTTTTTCTATTCTTTCAATGTAAAGATCATATTTGTTGCTAGTCCAAGTTGCAAATAATTAATAATTAATTATATGATTTAGCTACATCAAGTGATTTAGCTAAATCAGGCCGGTGGGAACATAGTATAAATCACATAATTTATAAAATGATTTAGCTAGATCAATTGATTTAGCTAAATCAGGCCGGTGGAAACATAGTATTAATCGGTGCAGGGAACTAACTTCACGGGCACTACCTTCACATGGGAATTAACTTCACCACTGGTGGGAACTAATTTCACTTTTTTTTGATGAAGTTAATTCCCACCGAAAGTGGGAATTAATTTCACCAAAAAATCGTGTGAAATAATTTCCCATCAAAAATTTGAAAATCTCAAGAGATTAAAACTTTCGAAAAATTAAAGAAATCATATGGATTTAAGCAATTTATTATAATTTATAAGCAAAAGTTTTTACAAAAAGGGATAGACCTATTAAAGAAATATTTATGCATTATTCACATTTTCAAAGAAATTATTGTATTATAGAATGCACTGAAACTGCATTAGCAGCGAAAATAATTAGAACTAAATGTTTGCAAAGATTTACTTTAGTTTTAGTTAAAAATTCGCGCGAATGTTTAACTAAAACTAAAGTTGATCTTTGCAAACATTTTGTTTTAGTTATTTTCGCAACTAATGTTTGACTTTAGTAATACTTTAAAATTCGCGCGAATGTTTAACTAAAACTTAAGTTGATCTTTGCAAACATTTTGTTTTAGTTATTTTCGCAACTAATGTTTGACTTTAGTTATACTTTAAAATTCGCGCGAATTTTTACCTAAAACTAAAGTTGATCTTTGCAAACATTTTGTTTTTTTTTTTTTACCTTTTTTTTATTTAAAAATGGTATTTCGTTTTAGTATAAAATTCGCGCGAATTTTATATTAAAACGAAATACCATTTTTTTGGAAATGAAGTTTGCATTAAAACAATTACTTATTAATAAAATAAGTTGAAAAAAAAAACCAAATGTTTGCAAAGATTAACTTAAGTTTTAGTTAAAAGTTCGCGCGAATTTTCAACTAAAATTAAAGTTAATTTTTGCAAACATTTGGTTTTAATTATTTTCGCTGCAAATGCTTCTGCCCTCTTTTTTTTAGTTTATCATTCTAAACTAAATAACACAATAACGATAATTATATCATTTACTGTAATAAGAAGTGAAGTTATCTCCCACCCACCGTGGGAAATAACTTCATACAAAAGTGAAATCAATTCCCACAAACTAGTGAAATTAATTCCCACTTTCGGTGGGAATTAACTTCATCAAAAAAAAGTGAAATTAGTTCCCACCAGTAGTGAAGTTAATTCCCATGTGAAGGTAGTGCCCGTGAAGTAAGTTCCCTGCACCGTATTAATCTCAACGGAAAAGTGATCGATGTTTATTCTTTAGATTGCTATTTCACATCTCATATGTTTCAAAACTAAGGATGAATTTTTAAAATTGGTTAGAATATAAACTTTTAGTCTCGAAATTCAGTCTACTCCAGCCCACAGTCCGTTGTTAGGTTTTTATGATAAATGTTCAGTAGTTTCAAAAACAATTATTGAATTCTTCTGTTTATATAATTTGTTAACAAAAATAAAATATGTAGGTACCTTAAAACAAAACAAAAAATTGTATCTTCGAAGTGTTATCTCGACTTTATAATTCGAGTAGTGTGTGCAATCTTGTAGGGGAAATTGATGTGGAGAAGTGGTATGATCATAGTAGGAGCAGGTGCAGGGAATTTATTCCACGGGAATCTGCTCCACATGGGAATTTATTCCACTTTTCGTGGGAATAAGTTCAACTTTTTGAAGTGAAGTAAATGCCCACCCAGAGTGGGAATTTGTTTAACCTAAAATTTTGTGGATTTTTTTCCCACACAAGAACGTATTCAATTTATCTAATTTAAGGAAACAAAAATAACATATTTTCTTTATTTTATTAAATAATGAGTTTTTGAATAAATCAATAACGATAACAAAATTCAAATATTAAAAAAAGGAGTATATAATTAAATTTTAAAACTAAATTATTTTGAAACAAGAATTTCTAACACTATAAGTAGGTAAGCATTTTGTTCTTAGATCAATTTTTACCAAAATACTGTCAGTGAACTCTGAACAATTGTTTAACAATATGGGCATAACATTGAAGAGCGCGAACTATTAAAGTTAAAAGGTTTCGAGAGCAATATTAAAATTGATTTGAGAACAATATTAAAATTTTTTGAGCATAACTAAGGTAAGAACATTTTCAAAAATCGCGCGATTTTTACGCCACGGGCTACCTAAAGATATATAATTTCTTTTCTTGCAATGTATTTATCTTTAGGTAACACATATTTTGTATTTAAGTTAAAAAACAGGTAGGACTCGTCGAAGCGGCGCCGTCGAATACAATAACAAAAAAATTGATAGGTCAATTTACAGGTGTAATGAATAAAAATGGGTAGAATAGAAATCATCACCATTTTATTGTAGTTTGAATTTAAAACTCTATATTTCAATAGTTGTTTTGAAATGAACCTAAAATTTGGAAAAAAAGTATGTGTTGTAATTGTTTGATTATGTACATACATAAGTAATTTCATGTATATACTAAAGTAATTTTCTTTGATTATATACTCTTTATAATATGGGGTCTTTTTCCACACCACCCATGGGGTTAAACAATCGGAGGGTTTTTTTCTTGTGGTTTCCGCTATAGGCCTAGTCCACGAACAGAACATGTAACGATGTGTTTTTCTACAAACATTTATGTAAAATAATCAGAAGTTCAAGTACTATCTATATTATTTCCAATAATTGCTTGGGGAGTTCGTACTTTCATACCACGAGGGATGCGGGGATCTGCAAGCTCCGGCAAAAGCCAGTCTTTATAAAAAGATGAAAGTTTGCTCACCATTTGTTTTTTCCAAAATTCATCATCTTTTTCTATTCTTTCAATGTAAAGATCATATTTGCTGCTAGTCCAAATTGCAAACACACAAACGTTCCTATTGGAAATATGTAACTGCCTTTGAATTAAGTAATAATAAATATGGCTCTTACTAAGACCAGTTATGCAACCATCATCAGAAACTGTGATGTATTTAAGTCTTTTGTTTTCAATAGCGGCAATCAAATCCAATCCAGATACGTAATTTAAAATAATTCTAGCTTAAATCACGTAAATATAAATCATGAAAAGGTATAGTAAATCACATAATTAATTATATGATTTAGCTAAATCAAGTGATTTAGCTAAATCAGGCCGGTGGGAACATAGTATAAATCACATAATTTATTAAATGATTTAGCTAAATCAAGTGATTTAGCTAAATCAGGCCGGTGGAAAGATAGTATTAATCTCAATGGGAAAGTCATCGATGTTTATTCTTTAGATTGCTATTTCACATCTCATATGTTTCAAAATTAAGGATGAATTTTTAAAATTGGTTAAAATATAAACTTTTAGTCTCGAAATTCAGTCTACTCCAGCCAACAGTCCGTTGTTAGGTTTTTATGATAAATTTTCAGTAGTTTCAAAAACATTATTGAATTCTTCTGTTTATATAATTTGTGAACAAAAATAAAATATGTAGGTAGGTACCTTAAAACAAAACAAAAAATTGTATCTTCGAAGTGTTATCTCGACTTTATAATTCGAGTAGTGTGTGCAATCTTGTAGGGGAAATTGATGTGGAGAAGTGGTATGCTCATAAAAGGAGCAGGTGCAGGGAATTTATTCCACGGGAATATTCTACACTCGGAATTTATTCCACTTTTCGTGGGAATAAGTTCAACTTTTTGAAGTGACGTAAATGCCCACCCAGAGTGGGAATTTGTTTAACCTAAAATTTTGTGGATTTTTTTCCCACACAAGAACGTATTCAATTTATCTAATTTAAGGAAACAAAAATAACATATTTTCTTTATTTTATTAAATAATGAGTTTTTGAATAAATCAATAACGATAACAAAATTCAAATATTAAAAAAAGAAGTATATAATTAAATTTTAAAACTAAATTATTTTGAAACAAGAATTTCTAACACTATAAGTAGGTAAGCATTTTGTTCTTAGATCAATTTTTACCAAAATACTGTCAGTGAACTCTGAACAATTGTTTAACAATATGGGCATAACATTGAAGAGCGCGAACTATTAAAGTTAAAAGGTTTCGAGAGCAATATTAAAATTGATTTGAGAACAATATTAAAATTTTTTGAGCATAACTAAGGTAAGAACATTTTCAAAAATCGCGCGATTTTTACGCCACGGGCTACCTAAAGATATATAATTTCTTTTCTTGCAATGTATTTATCTTTAGGTAACACATATTTTGTATTTAAGTTAAAAAACAGGTAGGACTCGTCGAAGCGGCGCCGTCGAATACAATAACAAAAAAATTGATAGGTCAATTTACAGGTGTAATGAATAAAAATGGGTAGAATAGAAATCATCACCATTTTATTGTAGTTTGAATTTAAAACTCTGTATTTCAATAGTTGTTTTGAAATGAACCTAAAATTTTGAAAAAAAGTATGTGTTGTAATTGTTTGATTATGTACATACATAAGTAATTTCATGTATATACTAAAGTAATTTTCTTTGATTATATACTCTTTATAATATGGGGTCTTTTTCCACACCACCCATGGGGTTAAACAATCGGAGGGTTTTTTTCTTGTGGTTTCCGCTATAGGCCTAGTCCACGAACAGAACATGTAACGATGTGTTTTTCTACAAACATTTATGTAAAATAATCAGAAGTTCAAGTACTATCTTGTTTGGGGAGCTCGTACTTTCATACCACGAGGGATGCGGGGATCTGCAAGCTCCGGCAAAAGCCAATCTTTATAAAAAGATGAAAGTTTGCTCACCATTTGTTTTTTCCAAAATTCATCATCTTTTTCTATTCTTTCAATGTAAAGATCATATTTGCTGCTAGTCCAAATTGCAAACACACAAACGTTCCTCTTGGAAATATGTAACTGTCCTTGAATTAAGTAATAATAAATATGGCTCTTACTAAGACCAGTTATGCAACCATCATCAGAAACTGTGATGTATTTAAGTCTTTTGTTTTCAATAGCGGCAATCAAATCCAATCCAGATACGTAATTTAAAATAATTCTAGCTTAAATCACGTAAATATAAATCATGAAAAGGTATAGTAAATCACATAATTAATTATATGATTTAGCTAAATCAAGTGATTTAGCTAAATCAGGCCGGTGGGAACATAGTATAAATCACATAATTTATTAAATGATTTAGCTAAATCAAGTGATTTAGCTACATCAGGCCGGTGGAAAGATAGTATTAATCTCAATGGGAAAGTCATCGATGTTTATTCTTTAGATTGCTATTTCACATCTCATATGTTTCAAAATTAAGGATGAATTTTTAAAATTGGTTAAAATATAAACTTTTAGTCTCGAAATTCAGTCTACTCCAGCCAACAGTCCGTTGTTAGGTTTTTATGATAAATTTTCAGTAGTTTCAAAAACATTATTGAATTCTTCTGTTTATATAATTTGTGAACAAAAATAAAATATGTAGGTAGGTACCTTAAAACAAAACAAAAAATTGTATCTTCGAAGTGTTATCTCGACTTTATAATTCGAGTAGTGTGTGCAATCTTGTAGGGGAAATTGATGTGGAGAAGTGGTATGCTCATAAAAGGAGCAGGTGCAGGGAATTTATTCCACGGGAATATTCTACACTCGGAATTTATTCCACTTTTCGTGGGAATAAGTTCAACTTTTTGAAGTGAAGTAAATGCCCACCCAGAGTGGGAATTTGTTTAACGTAAAATTTTGTGGATTTTTTTCCCACACAAGAACGTATTCAATTTATCTAATTTAAGGAAACAAAAATAACATATTTTCTTTATTTTATTAAATAATGAGTTTTTGAATAAATCAATAACGATAACAAAATTCAAATATTAAAAAAAGAAGTATATAATTAAATTTTAAAACTAAATTATTTTGAAACAAGAATTTCTAACACTATAAGTAGGTAAGCATTTTGTTCTTAGATCAATTTTTACCAAAATACTGTCAGTGAACTCTGAACAATTGTTTAACAATATGGGCATAACATTGAAGAGCGCGAACTATTAAAGTTAAAAGGTTTCGAGAGCAATATTAAAATTGATTTGAGAACAATATTAAAATTTTTTGAGCATAACTAAGGTAAGAACATTTTCAAAAATCGCGCGATTTTTACGCCACGGGCTACCTAAAGATATATAATTTCTTTTCTTGCAATGTATTTATCTTTAGGTAACACATATTTTGTATTTAAGTTAAAAAACAGGTAGGACTCGTCGAAGCGGCGCCGTCGAATACAATAACAAAAAAATTGATAGGTCAATTTACAGGTGTAATGAATAAAAATGGGTAGAATACAAATCATCACCATTTTATTGTAGTTTGAATTTAAAACTCTGTATTTCAATAGTTGTTTTGAAATGAACCTAAAATTTTGAAAAAAAGTATGTGTTGTAATTGTTTGATTATGTACATACATAAGTAATTTCATGTATATACTAAAGTAATTTTCTTTGATTATATACTCTTTATAATATGGGGTCTTTTTCCACACCACCCATGGGGTTAAACAATCGGAGGGTTTTTTTCTTGTGGTTTCCGCTATAGGCCTAGTCCACGAACAGAACATGTAACGATGTGTTTTTCTACAAACATTTATGTAAAATAATCAGAAGTTCAAGTACTATCTTTTTTGGGGAGCTCGTACTTTCATACCACGAGGGATGCGGGGATCTGCAAGCTCCGGCAAAAGCCAATCTTTATAAAAAGATGAAAGTTTGCTCACCATTTGTTTTTTCCAAAATTCATCATCTTTTTCTATTCTTTCAATGTAAAGATCATATTTGCTGCTAGTCCAAATTGCAAACACACAAACGTTCCTCTTGGAAATATGTAACTGTCCTTGAATTAAGTAATAATAAATATGGCTCTTACTAATACCAGTTATGCAACCATCATCGGAAACTGTGATGTATTTAAGTTTTTTGTTTTCCATAGCGGCAATCAAATCCAATCCAGATACGTAATTTAAAATAATTCTAGCTTAAATCACGTAAATATAAATCATGAAAAGGTATAGTAAATCACATAATTAATTATATGATTTAGCTAAATCAAGTGATTTAGCTAAATCAGGCCGGTGGGAACATAGTATAAATCACATAATTTATTAAATGATTTAGCTAAATCAAGTGATTTAGCTAAATCAGGCCGGTGGAAAGATAGTATTAATCTCAATGGGAAAGTCATCGATGTTTATTCTTTAGATTGCTATTTCACATCTCATATGTTTCAAAATTAAGGATGAATTTTTAAAATTGGTTAAAATATAAACTTTTAGTCTCGAAATTCAGTCTACTCCAGCCAACAGTCCGTTGTTAGGTTTTTATGATAAATTTTCAGTAGTTTCAAAAACATTATTGAATTCTTCTGTTTATATAATTTGTGAACAAAAATAAAATATGTAGGTAGGTACCTTAAAACAAAACAAAAAATTGTATCTTCGAAGTGTTATCTCGACTTTATAATTCGAGTAGTGTGTGCAATCTTGTAGGGGAAATTGATGTGGAGAAGTGGTATGCTCATAAAAGGAGCAGGTGCAGGGAATTTATTCCACGGGAATATTCTACACTCGGAATTTATTCCACTTTTCGTGGGAATAAGTTCAACTTTTTGAAGTGAAGTAAATGCCCACCCAGAGTGGGAATTTGTTTAACCTAAAATTTTGTGGATTTTTTTCCCACACAAGAACGTATTCAATTTATCTAATTTAAGGAAACAAAAATAAAATATTTTCTTTATTTTATTAAATAATGAGTTTTTGAATAAATCAATAACGATAACAAAATTCAAATATTAAAAAAAGAAGTATATAATTAAATTTTAAAACTAAATTATTTTGAAACAAGAATTTCTAACACTATAAGTAGGTAAGCATTTTGTTCTTAGATCAATTTTTACCAAAATACTGTCAGTGAACTCTGAACAATTGTTTAACAATATGGGCATAACATTGAAGAGCGCGAACTATTAAAGTTAAAAGGTTTCGAGAGCAATATTAAAATTGATTTGAGAACAATATTAAAATTTTTTGAGCATAACTAAGGTAAGAACATTTTCAAAAATCGCGCGATTTTTACGCCACGGGCTACCTAAAGATATATAATTTCTTTTCTTGCAATGTATTTATCTTTAGGTAACACATATTTTGTATTTAAGTTAAAAAACAGGTAGGACTCGTCGAAGCGGCGCCGTCGAATACAATAACAAAAGAATTGATAGGTCAATTTACAGGTGTAATGAATAAAAATGGGTAGAATAGAAATCATCACCATTTTATTGTAGTTTGAATTTAAAACTCTGTATTTCAATAGTTGTTTTGAAATGAACCTAAAATTTTGAAAAAAAGTATGTGTTGTAATTGTTTGATTATGTACATACATAAGTAATTTCATGTATATACTAAAGTAATTTTCTTTGATTATATACTCTTTATAATATGGGGTCTTTTTCCACACCACCCATGGGGTTAAACAATCGGAGGGTTTTTTTCTTGTGGTTTCCGCTATAGGCCTAGTCCACGAACAGAACATGTAACGATGTGTTTTTCTACAAACATTTATGTAAAATAATCAGAAGTTCAAGTACTATCTTGTTTGGGGAGCTCGTACTTTCATACCACGAGGGATGCGGGGATCTGCAAGCTCCGGCAAAAGCCAATCTTTATAAAAAGATGAAAGTTTGCTCACCATTTGTTTTTTCCAAAATTCATCATCTTTTTCTATTCTTTCAATGTAAAGATCATATTTGCTGCTAGTCCAAATTGCAAACACACAAACGTTCCTCTTGGAAATATGTAACTGTCCTTGAATTAAGTAATAATAAATATGGCTCTTACTAAGACCAGTTATGCAACCATCATCAGAAACTGTGATGTATTTAAGTCTTTTGTTTTCAATAGCGGCAATCAAATCCAATCCAGATACGTAATTTAAAATAATTCTAGCTTAAATCACGTAAATATAAATCATGAAAAGGTATAGTAAATCACATAATTAATTATATGATTTAGCTAAATCAAGTGATTTAGCTAAATCAGGCCGGTGGGAACATAGTATAAATCACATAATTTATTAAATGATTTAGCTAAATCAAGTGATTTAGCTAAATCAGGCCGGTGGAAAGATAGTATTAATCTCAATGGGAAAGTCATCGATGTTTATTCTTTAGATTGCTATTTCACATCTCATATGTTTCAAAATTAAGGATGAATTTTTAAAATTGGTTAAAATATAAACTTTTAGTCTCGAAATTCAGTCTACTCCAGCCAACAGTCCGTTGTTAGGTTTTTATGATAAATTTTCAGTAGTTTCAAAAACATTATTGAATTCTTCTGTTTATATAATTTGTGAACAAAAATAAAATATGTAGGTAGGTACCTTAAAACAAAACAAAAAATTGTATCTTCGAAGTGTTATCTCGACTTTATAATTCGAGTAGTGTGTGCAATCTTGTAGGGGAAATTGATGTGGAGAAGTGGTATGCTCATAAAAGGAGCAGGTGCAGGGAATTTATTCCACGGGAATATTCTACACTCGGAATTTATTCCACTTTTCGTGGGAATAAGTTCAACTTTTTGAAGTGAAGTAAATGCCCACCCAGAGTGGGAATTTGTTTAACGTAAAATTTTGTGGATTTTTTTCCCACACAAGAACGTATTCAATTTATCTAATTTAAGGAAACAAAAATAACATATTTTCTTTATTTTATTAAATAATGAGTTTTTGAATAAATCAATAACGATAACAAAATTCAAATATTAAAAAAAGAAGTATATAATTAAATTTTAAAACTAAATTATTTTGAAACAAGAATTTCAAACACTATAAGTAGGTAAGCATTTTGTTCTTAGATCAATTTTTACCAAAATACTGTCAGTGAACTCTGAACAATTGTTTAACAATATGGGCATAACATTGAAGAGCGCGAACTATTAAAGTTAAAAGGTTTCGAGAGCAATATTAAAATTGATTTGAGAACAATATTAAAATTTTTTGAGCATAACTAAGGTAAGAACATTTTCAAAAATCGCGCGATTTTTACGCCACGGGCTACCTAAAGATATATAATTTCTTTTCTTGCAATGTATTTATCTTTAGGTAACACATATTTTGTATTTAAGTTAAAAAACAGGTAGGACTCGTCGAAGCGGCGCCGTCGAATACAATAACAAAAAAATTGATAGGTCAATTTACAGGTGTAATGAATAAAAATGGGTAGAATACAAATCATCACCATTTTATTGTAGTTTGAATTTAAAACTCTGTATTTCAATAGTTGTTTTGAAATGAACCTAAAATTTTGAAAAAAAGTATGTGTTGTAATTGTTTGATTATGTACATACATAAGTAATTTCATGTATATACTAAAGTAATTTTCTTTGATTATATACTCTTTATAATATGGGGTCTTTTTCCACACCACCCATGGGGTTAAACAATCGGAGGGTTTTTTTCTTGTGGTTTCCGCTATAGGCCTAGTCCACGAACAGAACATGTAACGATGTGTTTTTCTACAAACATTTATGTAAAATAATCAGAAGTTCAAGTACTATCTTTTTTGGGGAGCTCGTACTTTCATACCACGAGGGATGCGGGGATCTGCAAGCTCCGGCAAAAGCCAATCTTTATAAAAAGATGAAAGTTTGCTCACCATTTGTTTTTTCCAAAATTCATCATCTTTTTCTATTCTTTCAATGTAAAGATCATATTTGCTGCTAGTCCAAATTGCAAACACACAAACGTTCCTCTTGGAAATATGTAACTGTCCTTGAATTAAGTAATAATAAATATGGCTCTTACTAATACCAGTTATGCAACCATCATCGGAAACTGTGATGTATTTAAGTTTTTTGTTTTCCATAGCGGCAATCAAATCCAATCCAGATACGTAATTTAAAATAATTCTAGCTTAAATCACGTAAATATAAATCATGAAAAGGTATAGTAAATCACATAATTAATTATATGATTTAGCTAAATCAAGTGATTTAGCTAAATCAGGCCGGTGGGAACATAGTATAAATCACATAATTTATTAAATGATTTAGCTAAATCAAGTGATTTAGCTAAATCAGGCCGGTGGAAAGATAGTATTAATCTCAATGGGAAAGTCATCGATGTTTATTCTTTAGATTGCTATTTCACATCTCATATGTTTCAAAATTAAGGATGAATTTTTAAAATTGGTTAAAATATAAACTTTTAGTCTCGAAATTCAGTCTACTCCAGCCAACAGTCCGTTGTTAGGTTTTTATGATAAATTTTCAGTAGTTTCAAAAACATTATTGAATTCTTCTGTTTATATAATTTGTGAACAAAAATAAAATATGTAGGTAGGTACCTTAAAACAAAACAAAAAATTGTATCTTCGAAGTGTTATCTCGACTTTATAATTCGAGTAGTGTGTGCATGTGCAATCTTGTAGGGGAAATTGATGTGGAGAAGTGGTATGCTCATAAAAGGAGCAGGTGCAGGGAATTTATTCCACGGGAATATTCTACACTCGGAATTTATTCCACTTTTAGTGGGAATAAGTTCCACTTTTTGAAGTGAAGTAAATGCCCACCCAGAGTGGGAATTTGTTTAACCTAAAATTTTGTGGATTTTTTTCCCACACAAGAACGTATTCGATTTATCTAATTTAAGGAAACAAAAATGACATATTTTCTTTATTTTATTAAATAATGAGTTTTTGAATAAATCAATAACAATAACAAAATTCAAATATTAAAAAAAGGAGTATATAATTAAATTTTAAAACTAAATTATTTTGAAACAAGAATTTCTAACACTATAAGTAGGTAAGCATTTTGTTCTTAGATCAATTTTTACCAAAATACTGTCAGTGAACTCTGAACAATTGTTTAACAATATGGGCATAACATTGAAGAGCGCGAACTATTAAAGTTAAAAGGTTTCGAGAGCAATATTAAAATTGATTTGAGAACAATATTAAAATTTTTTGAGCATAACTAAGGTAAGAACATTTTCAAAAATCGCGCAATTTTTACGCCACGGGCTACCTAAAGATATATAATTTCTTTTCTTGCAATGTATTTATCTTTAGGTAACACATATTTTGTATTTAAGTTAAAAAACAGGTAGGACTCGTCGAAGCGGCGCCGTCGAATACAATAACAAAAAAATTGATAGGTCAATTTACAGGTGTAATGAATAAAAATGGGTAGAATAGAAATCATCACCATTTTATTGTAGTTTGAATTTAAAACTCTATATTTCAATAGTTGTTTTGAAATGAACCTAAAATTTTGAAAAAAAGTATGTGTTGTAATTGTTTGATTATGTACACACATAAGTAATTTCATGTATATACTAAAGTAATTTTCTTTGATTATATACTCTTTATAATATGGGGTCTTTTTCCACACCACCCATGGGGTTAAACAATCGGAGGGTTTTTTTCTTGTGGTTTCCGCTATAGGCCTAGTCCACGAACAGAACATGTAACGATGTGTTTTTCTACAAACATTTATGTAAAATAATCAGAAGTTCAAGTACTATCTATATTATTTCCAATAATTGCTTGGGGAGTTCGTACTTTCATACCACGAGGGATGCGGGGATCTGCAAGCTCCGGCAAAAGCCAATCTTTATAAAAAGATGAAAGTTTGCTCACCATTTGTTTTTTCCAAAATTCAACATCTTTTTCTATTCTTTCAATGTAAAGATCATATTTGCTGCTAGTCCAAATTGCAAACACACAAACGTTCCTATTGGAAATATGTAACTGTCTTTGAATTAAGTAATAATAAATATGGCTCTTACTAAGACCAGTTATGCAACCATCATCAGAAACTGTGATGTATTTAAGTCTTTTGTTTTTAATAGCGGCAATCAAATCCGATCCAGCAATAGAAACAAAGGACATTTTATTTCCCAAATAGTGTTTTTGTCTATGATTACATCTGGTGAAGCTCCAAAGTAAGAAAGTTCTTCGTCAACGAATAACCCACTACCTTTAATTTTCTGGCCAAGTTGTCTCTCAAGCTGTAGTGTTTCGTCGTCTTCACTTATTTTCCATTGGTTTACAGAATTTGTAAAAATTTCCTGTGGATGAGCGATCGTTTTTACATGGCCCTCAAATTTCTTAGCTTTGCATATGGTACCGAAAGCAGAAGCAGTCAACATATATTTCCTCGTCTCAGACAATTTGGTGTTGTTTGATTGACCCATTGTTTGGTGTTGTAAGAGGAAGCGGTTCTTTTGGTTGTCTTCAAGCGTTTTTAGAATAATTTTTCTGTTCAGCAGCGAATTGTTCCGGTCCCATGTCTGGTTGTCTAGAACCATATCCATAGCCAATATCTCTTCCAGTAAGAGCACGGTTTATTCTGAGAAAGTTTTTGCGCTTGCTGTACACTTGCCTTTTCCTCCCTCGTTCATTGTTGCGCAATCGACGTTATTCAAGTTTCCTGATTCTGGTTCTTGGGCTGGTTTTATAAACTTGTCTATATAGTTCCAATATTTGAGTCTTCGCGTTGAATTGAACTACAGCAGCAAAACACCTATAGAATACAAAAATTTTCTGTTAAGAACACATTACACGTTTTGGTTTAAATTACTTACCGGTCCGAGTATCACTGCCCAGTGAAAAGTTTATTCTCTTACCCCCAACTAGTTTGGCCACTATCGAGTTGAAATGCTCAGCTAGGTTGTTTGTGTATCCAAGAAGAAGACTCTCAGAATTCCAAATAAGTCTTCTAGTTGGAGTAATAATTGACTCCTAAATTCCATCTTTCACCATAAGAGGTATCAAATTTGTTTCCATAATATTGCAGTTATCCTTTATGTAGGTTGGACTTTTTTCGTGGTCTTCAAAAACATGATGAATTACGTTTCCAATATCATTTTTAATTGCTAAAAGGGAGCTTTCTTTTGTTTCACTGTTGTTCCGTCTATGTTTTAAGACGCTCAAAATGTCTTTTCGTATGCGTCCCAAGTTTTTGGTAAGAGCGCCTTGCAGACCAGTTTTGTTGCCTTTGGAAACAGGTTCCAGCTTGTTTCTGAAGTTCCTCATTAAATGATTGCAGCATTCAACTTTACTTGCTTTCCTTCCATTGTATGGATCGTTTTCTGTATTTTTTTTGAATGAATTGCTATCTCCATCAGCAAGCATCGTTAGATATCTTAGTCCTCGCTTTTCGACACTGCACTTTAAAGCTTCTACTAAAATGTCGGATTCCATAAGAGCTGAACAGGGCCTGATCTAGGGGGGGGGGGGGGGGCGCGCCGGGCATTTGCCCGGGGCGGCAAATTTCAAGGGCGGCAAAATTTGAAAATTGAGGATTATTAAAGCTATGTATGTCTTTCCAAAAAATGTTTACTTATTTCCTTCAAATTAAGATCATCATGGGAGAAAATAAGGTACAGTAAAACTATTTTATAACGAACTCTACATCCTATAGCAAATTTCATTTTGTCACCCTTCTTCTTAAAAAAATATCCCATATTAGTTAGGTTCAGGTTCCATCGAATGTATAGATGTATTTAAAAATGTACAGTTATCTAGTTTAAGTTTGCAAAGTCGCGTTTCGAAGGTAAAACAAGTTCAATCCTCAGTTGTTTAAACAAAGCTGCCATTGGTACTTTTGTCAATTGGTCCGATGAAGACTAAGGTCTATTGTCAGCGATATGATCAATAATAATCGAGAACAATAGCAATTTGAAAAGAATTTACTTCAGATGAGACGAAAAAGCCCTAATATAGTGATAAGAGATGATGCAAATTTTTTATTTTCTAAATTGTAATATAGTAAAATAAAAAACAAAATTGTAAATGCGCAATAAAAAATTAAATTTCCTAACAAAAGATATGAATTTCTTTCATTAATTTCTTTTGTATACCAATTTTCTTTGAAAATAAAAAGGAACACCAGGTTTCAAAACACATTTCACATTTCTTTATAACGAATTTTACATTTTTTTTATTTTTTGTTCAATTGAAGGTTCGCTATAAAGAATTTTGACTGTATATGTCCGTCAAAACTATAAAGTCGAAGTATTTTATTAATCACTTAAAAAAAGCTAGTTAAAACGTTTTTTGGAAAAAAAAATGAAGTAAGCCTTCTGATTTCTTGAACAGTTTTGATTTTTTGAGAAAAAAAACTTCTCGAAAATATTTTTCCCCATTTTTTTTTTTTTTTTTTTGAGAATGCACTTTCCAGCACTTTAGGCGTTTTCATTCAGAAAAGAGCTCTGAACAAAGTTCGAGTGTATCGAGCTCGCTCTGAACGTCCTCTGAACCAATGGTGTTCAGAGCGCTCTGAACTATTAATGAAACGAATTTAATATCCCATTAATTTCCTCTTCTTATGCCATTTTTTTTAACACCTAAAATCAATTTGGCGGCCATTTTATTGGTTTTTATTTTCAGCCGCCGCCCGGCTAAAATATCAATTGAATTGGTATTGGTTGATTTCGACGCGTATCACTTTTGACGTTTATATTTTCGTTTGGCTTTTAGCTCAGTCTGCCTCACCTATTTATTTGGAGCTCTCTGAACACACTCTCACGGAGCAAAGAAATACAAATTCTATGCTCTGAAGTCTTTGAAGCAAAAAAGAAAAACTTATTTTTGTTTGACCACTCAGGCTCTGCTGTGAACTAAAAAAGAAAAACGCCTTTTATTGCTTTTTATCAGGAAGACAAAATTTAAAAAAATATTAAATTGTTTTTGAAATAATCAAAAAAAAAAAAAAACTTTAATTTTTTATGAAATTTTAAGTAGGTAATGTGGTATAATCTCTAATTAAAAATCCAGTTGGCTTGTACTATTTAAACAATTTTTATTTTATTTTGTCGAGAACAATGTGGCTGCTGTTTCTTTGTCAAGTTTCAGAGAGAGATTATTCTTTGTCTGATAAAACATGTTCTATCTTGCTTCAATGTCTCAGTCACAGTGTACCGCGCACTAGGTGAGCGGCACCTAGTCGCGATACCCTGCAACCGAAGCATTAAGGCAGTAACACACTATTTATTATACTACATACTACATAATAATTTTATACTACAACTTGGCCAATCTGATAATTTAATCGACCACGATTAACAAACGAACAAACCTAAATCATAGGTTGCCGTCCGAGAAGGCAGGTGTCGCCCTTATTCAGTCGAACCTTCAGAGTCTCGATTTTTCCAAAGTCGAATATTCCGAGACTCGATAATTCCGTCATATGGCAGCTGTGTGACTTGACAGCCTTCAATGTCACGTATTACATATCTGTCATTAGGTAAAATTTTATAAACAACATAAGGGCTATTGTTTTGTTCAAAATACTTAGCATTATATTCTTGGATTTTGGTGATTGCCCTCGAAGCCTTTTCCCTGGACAGTTCCAAGATCCTTTCGGATTGACTTGATTGTTTATAATCCAGAAATTCGGTTAGCCTATCAACTATCACCCCCCTTTGGTTGACCCCGAACAACAACTGACTCGGTGTATTTTGAGTAGCCCGGTGTATAGTGTTGTTCAATCCGAATTCTATCTGTGCTAATGTAATGACCCAGTCTGAGTGCTCAATTGGTTCTGAAAGTTTAGCAAGCATACCAGTTAACACTCGATTAACTCGTTCCACTTGCCCATTAGCCTGTGGCGAGTGAACTGCTACTTTCACATGGTCTACATTTTGTTCTATAAGGAACAAACTAAACTCTAGGGACGTGAAGCAGGTTCCCCTATCAGTGATTACCCTTGATGGTCTACTATAATACTCAAAATATTTCTTTAGTGCTGCACATACTTCTTTCGTGCTCGTGGACACAACTGAATATAATTTAGTAAACTTCGTAAATGCATCTACCACTACCAGGATATGCTTTCTTTTTGATTTTATAGAAGGAAGGGGGCCAAGGTGATCAAAATGTATCGTATGAAATGAGATGAGCTCTTTAGGGATGTTAAATAGATTACGTATGTTGGACCGAACCGGTGCCGAATACATAATACAACGGATACAATGCTTGAAGCTTGATATATTTCTTAACCTCCCCTTGAATATTTGGGAACCAATAGTGTCGGCCAATTTGATCAGAACTCTTTGTGACACCTAGGTGCCCAATCTTCTCATGGATCATTCTTATGACATTGGTTTCCATTTCTGATGAAACATAAAATCGGAGTTTGCCACTTCTATCTTTTTAAAAACAATGCTATCCTGAAACACAAACGAATTGTTACCCTTTAAAGACAATTTATCTTTTAATTCCAAAATCTTTACATCCCGATTTTGGGCCGCTCTAAGTTGGAAATCTATGTCTTCAGAATCAATGACGGATATAACGTTGCATCTACTTAATGCATCCACATGACTCATATTAGCACCACTACGATGTTTAATTTTATAATCATAGTCTTCCAACTCCAGAGCCCAACGTGCAATTCTGTGATTAACATTCTTTTTACTCAGTGTCATTGTCAAGGAACTACAATCGGTCACAATAGTGAAGGGAATACCTTGTAAATAAACACGGAATCGGCGTAAAGCCGAGATTATGGCCAAAGTTTCCAATTCAAAACTATGGTATTCAGCTTCTTGTGCGGTAGTGCTCTTGGAAAAACACGATACTGGGTGCAATTTTTCATCTTCTTGTCGTTGGAGCAAAACGTCACCATAACCCAATGAACTTGCATCGCAATGCAGTTCTGTTTCTTTCCTTGGGCTATAAATGGCTAACACAGGTGAGGAAGTCAAACATTTTTGAAGAGTCCGAAAAGCATCTTCACATTTCTGGGGTGAACCTAAAAGGAACATCTGCCTTTAATAAATCATAAAGGGGTCTTGCTATTCTTGAAAACGATTGAACAAATCTACGGAAGTATGAACACAATCCCAAAAATGAGTGCAGTTTTTTGCTATCTTTCGGCACGGGGTATTGAGCGATCGCTCGAACATGAGAATCATTAGATTGGATGCCATGTTCGGTTACTTTAAATCCTAAATAATCAAGTGTCGAATATGCGAATCGACATTTCGAAAGATTAAGCTCCAACCCATTTTTTGCTATTCGATACAGAATTTTAGTAAGTATCTCAAGATGTTCAGTGATATTTTTGCTAGCAATTAAGATATCATCCAAATAAACAACTATGTCCCCTCTATCTATAAACTCCCGAAAGGTTTGAATTATAAATCTTTGAAAAACACTGGGAGCGTTCTTGAGGCCAAACGGCATTTTAAGAAACTCCCATTGGCCATTTAGAGTTACAAAAGAAGTAAATTGAGTGGAATCTGCTGCTACTTTGACTTGATAAAATCCACTCTTTAAATCCAATAAGGTCATGACCTTCTTCCCCTCCAGATATTCGATGCAATCTTCTATTAAAGGTAGTGAATGAGGATCCCTTACCGTATGTTTATTTAGTGCCCTGTAGTCTACACACATTCTAGTCTCACCAGATTTTTTTTTAACCAAGACTATCGGTGAAGCGTATGGAGAATTACTCGGCTGGATAATTTGTTTTTCCAAAAGGTCTTTTATTATTCCATTTAATGTAGCGTTTCCTGAGACTGATAATCTTCCTGGAACAAAACAAACAGGGGTGTCAGAAGTAAGCTTAATACTCATTTCAAAATCCATTGGTGAGACCAAAGCTTTGTCAAAATTTAAGTAATTTTGAGATATTATGCTTTTGATATCTCTTAAAATGTCTAAACTAAGATTTGGGTTAACATCTATATGACTTTCTATACCATAATCAATCTCGAAGGAATGGCAATCAAGGAAATCATCACCCGCCCGATCACTGTCTTTTGTATCTGACTTGTCCTCAAGGCAATCACCAGAACCATTTTGCATTTCCCGAAATTAAGAGGCCGGTATGCTTCCACCAAAGATATAACTCTTATTACCCGTATGATAATAATCACTAACTGAAGGTTCGACTGTTTCATTTGAATAAGTGCACATATACAATTGATTGGAACAAAGAGTTTTATTAAAACATATATTATCTTTGATTGACATGATTGCTCTGAAGGCGGATTATTATTAGAATTCATTTCGAGTTTTATATTAAAAATTTCAAGAAGATCACGGCTAATGAGCAAGGGTATAGGAGTTACTTCATCTGGAATTATCATAAGAGAAACGGGTTTTATAACACCTTTTATTTTAATATAACAATTGACTGTACCGTAGGTAAGAAGTTTAATGTCTCCTAACCCTTTATACTTCGAATGGGCTAGCGATTCTTGAATGCACACTTCTTCAGGCAGGATGGATTTTTGTATGAAACTAACCGGACTGCCGGTGTCCAAAAGGGAACAACAATTGATTAATTTTGTGCACTTATTCTTATTTATCATAAAGGCGACACTTACCATCTGAGCGGCATCCAAACTCCAGGCCAATCCGTCAGTGTCATCATGTGAAGTGTCCTGGTTCACAACTGCAACCTTAGTCTTCATGGCGTTGGGACAGTTCTTGTAGTTATGCCCCTCACCAGCACATCTAAAGCAGGATCCAGCTGGTCGTTGCTCCTTTGGGCATTTGGCGGTGATGTGCCCAAATTTTTAACAGTTAAAACATCTTTTGGACTGTTCACCATTTGGTGCTGAAGTTGAGGAAACTATGTCCCTCCGGAAGTGGTTGCTTTAGCAACTATGGGCCTCGGAATTCTTCTTTCTTCGTAACGCGGCAAGAGATTTTTGAGCTCCATGATCGTTTTGGCAGCAAATAGAATAGAGACATTTGCTGGTGAGTCTCTTAATCCATCGATGATGAACTCGATTAGCTCTGCCTCGTCGATTTCAGCATGTGACCCAAGCTCCTGCTTGCAGATGACATATCGGAGAAGTGGCTCATTATGATAACGCACCCTTTCACTCAGTTGACGATAGACCTATTGTCTGCTCATTTTATGGTCGAATTCTTTGATGAGTGTTTGCTTCAAAGAGTTCCAGTCGTCAACATGAACTGTGCGAAGCAACATTTTTGCAGTTCCTTGCATGAGACGACGTGCAGAAAGGTACTTGCACCGGTCATCGCATCCGAGAGAGTCTGTCACATCTTCGTAATCCATCAGCCATTTGGTGACGCTATAGGGGTCTTCGCCATTGAAGGCAGGAACAGCGTTCTCGATGTCAGAGAAGTCTACTGCGCGTCCTGGTGTAACTGGTGGTGTTATAGATACCTCCATTTGGTCCACTTCCCTTCTTAGTTCAAGGATTCTTTTGCGACGCTCGAGTCTGGCCAGCTCTTTTTCACCTTCCACGTCCAGGTCATCAGAAGTTATGGTAACAGGCCCAATATCGGAAGTGGCCAGTACCGCAAAAGCGTTCTCCTCAGTAGGAAGTCCGGAAGGTGGAGTTGACTCATCCATTGTAGCAGAAGGTTGTTGGGATGTTGAACTGGCATTCTCATTGGACATTGTGCTTTCATACAATGACCGCAGTTGGGCCAGAGAAGCTGTGTTCGGTGCACTTATCCCAGCACTCCCCAATGCTTCGATGAGTTGTGTCTTCGTGAATTTACTCATGGCAAATTTAAATCCGTAAATATCTTGTTGAAATTGGGTAATCCACACAATAATTATATGTTTGTTTGTGTGTTACCCCACATCTGACGTTGTGGTATAATCTCTAATTAAAAATCCAGTTGGCTTGTACAATTTAAACAATTTTTATTTTATTTTGTCGAGAACAATGTGGCTGCTGTTTCTTTGTCGAGTTTCAGAGAGAGATTATTCTTTGTCTGATAAAACATGTTCTATCTTGCGTCAATGTCTCAGTCCCAGTGTACCGCGCACTAGTTGAGCGACACCTAGTCGCGATTCCCTGCAACCGAAGCATTAAGGCAGTAACACACTATTTATTATACTACATACTACATAATAATTTTATACTACAGTAACAAAGTTATTTCGTTTATAAAAGGCGTTTCACTTAAAAAATGTCATCGAAATCCTTTAAGTGGCTTAGGAGAAAATCTGATATGCAAAATTCGGCCCTATTGGAGTTACCGTTATAAAGAATTTTCCAGACAAATGTATTCCAACCAAAACATACATTTTACTCAAATTTTTTTAACAATATCGTATAATCCGTTTTTGAGATACCTAAATGAGTTTGTCAATAAAAATCACATGGCAGGTACCGTTAATTTCGGAGCTAGAATGCTAGGTCCAAAAATCAATCTATCAGATGTTATAATAATACTGTGTTCTGTGTTCTAATTATGAAGCAAATCGGTCCAGCCGTTAAGTGTGTAGGGTCCAACACAATCAGATGGACAGACAGACAGAATTATGCGACCTATTTTTTCGGCTTCTCTATGATCGTAATGTCATGCTTGATTGTTCAAATTAAAAATTCCAACAATTTTACATTCTTACGGGTCGGAATGAATACCTCTATTTTTCAAAAGTCGGCCAAAAAATGCACCAACAATTTTATAACTTATGTTCTGATTGCAAAAGGGCGGCAAATTAAATGTTTGCCCAGGGCGGCGAAAAAGCTGGATCGGGCCCTGGAGCTGAAGGTCTCTCATAGTTTCTAGTACATACATGTTCGGTGATATTCTGTAATCCTCTTCGGGCTCACACAACACAGTATTTGTTTTTCACACCCAACGATATAACCTTTTCGGTATGAAGTCCTACGACAACGGCTGCTCCCGACAAAGCGGAAAAATTCTTACTTTATGATCTTTTGCTCCAGCAGGCGTCTGTCATAACGGTTATAAATGGTACTCCGTCAACCGGATCAACATCACCGCATTCTCGTGCAGCTTCAGCTTCTTCTTTGGCAGCAAGTAGCATGTTCTTGTCTGCTGCGTCTTTCCACGTTCTTCCAGCTGTTTTTTGGACTTCATGGTATTTATTAAAAGAGAGACAAGGTAAGTCTAGAACTGAGGAAAACGTTTCAAGATTTGAATATCCACAACCTTTACTTGTTATTCCAAGCACAGTGGCTGTGTTGATGTCAAGTTTATCGTTAGATTTCTTATTCAACGGTACTCTACATTCCAAAAACCAACACGTAGGTACCTATTATTTTGCACTGTTAATCCACTTATTATTACAGTTAACCAAAATTTATAATTTGTATAAATTAATTTTAATTGTTTTAGGTAGTCTTTGCTATTTCATATAAAAACTAAGTAGTGGAATTACTCTGCAAAAATAAAATCTATTAATTTTTTTATGTAAGATTACGTACCTACTACCTAAATCCTTTTTTAACCTCTTCCTAAGGAAACTACCTGAACAGATCCAAGACATTGATTTTTATTGGAACCTGAGTTTTATGATAACAATAGTTATTTTGTATTCAAACGAAATATGTACCAACATTTTTTTAAATAAAAATAAAAATCATTAACTTATTAAACTAAGAAATGGGACACCGTCAATTTTGAACCACACCTCTTAGAAAACTACATAAGACAAGTCAGGCTTACTTAAATAAATTAAAGTTTTATTTGCTATTAAATATAATCAATAAAAACTAAAACTTAATATTTCTCTTCTTATATCCATTCCATCAGAATATTAATGCACACACAGGAATGGTTGAGAGTGTAAGTCACAGGTCCAGGCCACGCTTGGAGCTGTTATGCCAATTATATTTATTTTTATTATAAGGCTATAAAAACCTATTTTGAATCAATAATTCAATAATTTCATAACTATTGCTAAGTTGGTTGATTTATTAATATTTCATTTTATTTTATTTTATTTTATTTTCAATGTCTTATAAAGCGTAGGTATATATAAAAATGCAAAATCCATACAAAATGTTAAACTCAAGATTTATTCATAAAACTCATATAACTCATATTACATATTCCTTCCTTCAAATAATAATTTTTCAGATTATTTTATTCATGTCACCTTTCATTTTTTTCCCATAAATATTCAAGTTCAATGTTTTTTTTTTTACTGAAGTAACAAAGCAGAATTATAAAAACCCCGTGTAAATTGTTCAGAATTGTTCATTGTATAAAATAAAGTATCTTACGCCGAAGCTCTGCCTAAATTTGAAATCGTTTTATTTTGAAACACTACTGTTTGGAATTATGTATATTGTCTTTTTTAACAGAACAGGGCCTTAAAGCTTTATTAATTTTTACCTACGTATGAAATGCTGCCACCCATATAAACCAAACTACCACATATCCTAACAAATAAAATTTAGGAAAAGTAATTTCATTTTACACTTTTTTTCACAAATCTTAAAATCTTATTCTGAGTTCGAATAAGAAAAACCTGACACATTACCACCGAAATCATAAAATAACACAATCAAATAAAATAAACACACACAATTCCCAGAACCAGTAAATAAAAATAACCAAACAAGATATTCACAATTCTTGAATCTTTCAGTATTTTGAAATAATTTTTGGTCAATTTAAAGATCCTTTTATTAACTTTAAAATAAAATTTAATTTGATCAAATTTGTTGTAAAAAGTTGCGAACCGATAAGCTGAAATCTGAAATTATATCAATACATTTATTTAATTATTTTGGGTTATATTCCAAATATCAAAACAAATTGGTAGTTTCAAAGATGATAAATAGAACTTTCATTTGCCGTTTAATTTTTTGACAAACAGGCTCAAATGACCTCACAAAACTGCAAACCATATACATAGTCATTTTTAAGAATTTTCTTCAAATATAGGGAAAGGCCTCTTTTTTTTTTGAATAAGATATTTTTTCAGTATTACCTAGATAAATTACGGTGATGTTGCTGCTTTGTTGTTTGGTAGGGATAGGGATCAAACATTTATTTTGTTTGTAGGTGTTGACAAGCTTTGTTGCTCGAGATATAGCAGGGGCGAGTGGAACTCAAAGCACATTTGTGCGAGTTACCAAATATGAGAGAGAAATTGTGAAGTACTCGAAATATAGCAGGGGCAAGTGGAACTCAAAGCACATATGTGCGAGTTACCCAACATGAGAGAGCAGGTGTGAAGGAGGAACTTGAGTACAAATGCACCAGTTGCCATGAACAAATTATTATTAAAAAAAACATACGTAGCTGGGGCACGAAAAAACTCAAGGCACGACGGTGCTAGTTTTTAGAGAAAGGAAGCTTGCAAGCGGCAGCAATAAAATATTTTCAATTCAAGAAAGAATATTTTAAGAGCAGGAATATGAGCCACAAGAGAATTTCTCTTCTCGATGCAACATACCTTTTCTTATAATAAACAAACTATATTGATTACAACAAAAGCAGCCACAACTAGCCGACTTTTTATTTATTATATCTATTATTTATTTTATTTGCATACTGGGAATTTCACTACCTACTGCAAACTAGTATTTATTTCATTTTATTTGCATACTGGGAATTTTAGTACATACTGCAAAATATCATTTATTTATTTGCATATTGGGAAATTGAAGTACCTACTGCAACCGATTATCTCTTTCATTTTCAGGGTAGAGCATTGTTATGTTATGCTGGCCACGTCCAGCCAAAAAAGTAGTTTTCTTGTCATTCTTTCTAAATTGAAGTCATTAAAAATCCATGTCCAACTATAAGTGCGTTTTATTTTATATACAAACTACCAAAACCATGCCAGCTTCGCTGAGCAGATTTGCAATGGGCTGTTGCCTCTTAATAAAATTCAGTTTAGCCAAGAGGCGTATAAATTGAGAAATGCAAATAATAAAGGGCATAGAAAGAAAACTTTGCATAAAATTCGTTTTTTAAATATCTTACATTTTATTCAAATGCTTTCTTATAAACCATTTATATCAAACTCATTTTTAATATTTTTTATTATATAAGATAAGAAAAGATAAGATTAAATCAAAGAAATATTAATTCAATGAAAAAAGTACGCCATTTTATTGCTTGAATTTATTTTAGTTTTAAAGAAAAAAATGATCGAAATCTGCGAAGCGGTTTTTTTTGAATGGCAGAAGACATTTTACATCCAATTCGTGTCAGTTCAAGAAATCCTGATCTTGAGGCTAATGAGGAGATGCATAACCAGGCTTTGCTCTTGATCGAAGATATGTGTTACCTCATATGTGCGGCAGTTTGTTAGTCAGGTGAGGAGTGCCAGCCCCAGATCGCAGAGTGAAAGACTCATTTAATAGAGAATTGGAACGTGAACGTAAATATGATCGATATGAATTAGACCAATCAGTTCAAACGAATGAACTGTTGAACCCAAAATAGAAGAAAGTTTATGATAAATTAATTTACAATTGATGATGGAATTGGTGGTTTATTTTTAATGGATGCCCCTGGTGGAACAGGAAAGACATTCCTCATGTCATTGATTTTGGTCACTATTCGTGCGAGATCCGAAATTGCGGTAGAAATTGCTCATTCAGCGTTGAAATTGCCATTAAATCTTCAAACTACTGAACAACCGACATGTAACATTGCAAAACACTCTGCAATAGAAAAAGTTTTAGTAGCCTCACAAATCACATCTGGGATGAATGCACAATAACGCATTGGAAGCTCTTTATCGAACCTTAAAAGATCTGTCCAATTTCGGCGGCTGAGGATAGAGATGTGAATGACTTAAACTTTATAATTGAGAATCAAATCGTTGGTACTCTGCATTCATTAAAATCTATTGCCTGTGTAACAAACGAAGATGAAGCGACTGATTATCCAACTGAGTTTTTAAACTCCTTAGATGTACCTGACTTACCACAGCACAATTTATAACTGAAGGCGGGCTCGGTAGTCATCAGCTTTGAAATCTAAAACAACCAAAACTATGCGATTGAACGCTTGGTCATAAGAAAACTAAAGAGTGATGTGATGCCCGCGACCATACTCAATGGAAAATTTAAAGATATGTTTGTTCTCATTCCGAGGATTCCAATTATCCCAACAGATATGCCCTTTGTGTTTAAACGAATTCAGTTCCCAATTCATCTTGCCTTCGGCATGACAATTAACAAATCTCTATTCCAATACTTGACTGTTTGTTTTCTCAACCCATGCTCACTTCGCTGAGCAGATTTCACAATCAAAAAAAGTCGTACAGTTTTTCAATTTGTCAGGCTGGAGAAATGCTAATACTTAAGGAAGCAGAAAGAAAATATTTGAATAAAATGCGTTTTTAAAATTTCTAACATTTTATTCTAATGCTTTCTTATAACCAACATTTTTTGTATTACCATCTTTAACATAAATAAAAAGTGCGAACGGTTTCCCTACTCTAGAACACCCAACATACAGTTGACCATGAGAAATCAACACCGCAAATTTTCAAAAACTGACCTCGGGCTTTATTTATAGAGATGGCAAAAGCAAGGCGAATAGGAAATTGATGACGTTTAAAATCAAATGGCAAATCAGGTGGAATGATTGGAATTCTGGAGATCAAAACATCTTCCCCTTTATATTTGGCACTAATAATCCTAGCTTCAATTAGATTGTTCGTTCACTTTTTTCCGGCTAGTCTAGTACCATTGCAAAGTTGAGGTTGATTAATATTACTCAGCATTATAATCGGGGCTCCAATTTTAAGAGCTAAATAATGAGGTGGCAGTCCCGGTAAATCAATCGAATTCAAAATTACGTCTGATAATTCACTACGTCATCCTCATTTATAAATGCATCAACTCATTTGTTGACAACAAATTGTCCATCTATTTCTTCTAAGATAGATGCATTAAATTCAGCGACATATTTATTTTTGCCTTTAGCTCTTTCACTTAACCAAGTACGATTTTTATAGTTCTCCGAAATACTTGGAAACACACTTTGAACCAATTCTTTCTTTGAATTCCTTATACAATAGAAATTCGCAGTGTTATTTGGCCATTTGAACTATCAACGTCAACGGACATTTTTCCATTTATAGTATCCAACAGCTGCTTTGAAAATTCTGCAGCAGATGGATCACTTTAGTGAGTGTTTTAACAATATATCCAAAAAGGAGAACATTTAAGGCATTGACATCCGCAGTAGTCGATCGGGGTATGACCGGCAAAGTTTGTCTGAAGTCACCCGCCAACAATATCATGGCGCCGCCAAATATTACTTGGCTACCTCTCAAATCTTTCAGAGTTCGATCTAAAGCATCAAGTGACTTTTTGTGTGCCATTGTACACTCATCCCATACAATAATCCTACACTGTTGCAAGACTTTGGCCATTGCCGACGTTTTAGAAATATTACATGTAGGCGCTTCGTTAACCTGGATGTTTAAAGGCAATTTAAGTGCAGAGTGCCCTGTACGACCACCATTAATTGATTGCATACTGGCAAGTGCAATTGCAACATATGCAACATACGTAGCATACATGGTATTATTTTTTTACAGAAAAACCTGGTGCAAATAAATACCTATTGGGCAAAAAAAGAATCATTAAATTTTGTGTTGTCAAACTCTAGATATAAATGCATTTTTTGCAAATGTTGTATATTATGTGTTGCATAATGATTCATAACTATGCATACATTTCAGTTATGATCAATTATTGAATTTGTTGATTAGTTGATTGCATGGTGGCAAGTGCATTTGCAACATATGCAACATACGTAACTTACATTGTACTATTTTTTTTACACAAAAACCTGGTGCAAATAAATACCTTTTCAGCAAAAAAAGAATCATCAAATTCGGTGTTGTCAAACTCGAGATATAAATGGTCAAACATAAATCAAACTCATTTTTATATATATAGAAGAAGATTGTGTGGCCTCACACTCGGTATAACATGGTCCTTCGAGCCATTAAAGCATTAATAATTTTTGATCTTGCTCCGTATTTTATGTTTGAAATTTATATTTAAATATTAATTTTTTATTGAAAATACGGTCCACTGCGATTTTTACTGCTGTAAAATGCAACACATGCATACACAATAAATATATATTTACACATACGAAAACCAAATCTTAGTATGCAAATAAATAGTAAAATGCACTCACACTAAACTCAAACGCAACTTGTTACAAAAATCTACATTATTACGCAGCATACATTATCAACAAACACACAAACAACAAATTTCATCTCACACATTAATCTCTCAAAAATAGTCACACTCGCTCAACTCATTTCTGAAAATCTCATACACACAGACAACTCATATATAACTCATTCAATCACAAACCAAAACGTCACGGCACAATCAAGCTCGTCGATCAGCTTCCACACACAATTTTGCGCAAAAATTAATACCGAAAAAAAAAAATCGCAAAAGTTGGAATCAATTTAAAATAAAAGCAAGAAAGTTAGCCATTGTTTTCGTATAATTATGGCGACCAATTTACTGCAACAAAAAAGGAGAAGAGCTCAAGGAACAATATCAAGATTAAAAAATTTCATCTCAACACTTCCGGAAGGTACCGATGCCGTGGATGGTTCCATGGTGTCGTTTGTATCTGAATCATGTATACAATCGCTCGGTCTCAAACGTAAGAATGATCGTTCTTCTATTTGTGGTTTATCAGCCGTGGAAGTCGCAGTCACCAAAGGTGACGTAACACTCCAGTTGAAAACATCAAGTGGCATTATTAACTTAAGTGCTTTGATACTACAAAAAGTGACATCGTCATTGCCGTTAGTTGACATATCACCAAAACCGCCAGAGGGAGGCTAGAGGGGCTCAAGCCCCTCCCGAAATGATTTAAAAGAAAATATTTGAATTAAGTTCCGCAGTTTTTTTTATTTTTTTTATTGATTTTATTAATTAGTACAATAATCAAATACCAAACCGCAGTGACTTAAAAAACAGCTTTACCAAACTAGGAGCTCAGCTTTTTATCAATCACCTTTGTTTTGTCAATAAACCCTTTGTGATGAAATCATATAAATAGGCATATGTATATAGAAAAAAATATATTTTATAGGCAATCAAAATAAAATCCAATCCGTTTGGATATTAGAAAAAAATAATATTTTATTCCTACTTAAGCGTAAGAATACTTTATTGTTCGTTTTTTATTATCATTTAATAATAATTTTTAATTTTGAATGTTCCTATTATGATTACCATTTGTAGAGAGTTCGATAAAAAATTTTCACTCATTCTAATACCAACAAAAATTGAAAGTTTTGCATCATTATGGACTATTGGCTCACCTGAGTGGGTCAAAAGTCCATGATCGATTGGCCAAAAGTCCACAGGAATTTCTTGTGTACTTTTGGCTCACTTGGGTGGGTCAGTAGTTCACAATGCATTTATGAACTTCTGACCACCCAAGTGGGCCAAAAGACCATTATATACTTTTGGCCTGTGGACTTCTGACCCTGCGCCATTCAGACAAATATATAAGTAGTGAGGCACTAATAAATGAATTTGTGTAGTAAGCACAAATAATAGTAAGCAAGCTCAAATTTTGTTAAAAAATAACTCTTAGGACCAGTTGTACAATCGTGGTTCATCCTCGGATCAAAATTTAAAAAGGATTTACCTCGGTTCCTGTTTGCAAAATCAAGAGTTCACGAGTGGTTTATGAGTTAACCCACCGATTTCCGCAGATCAAATAAAGTTGATTCACGTATCAAGAATTTAAAAACGAGGCCCAGCGCTGAACCACTATTGAACAACTGGTTGCAATATGGAGACTATTTAAGATCATCCCAGATAGCCATTCCAAATTTAAAAAAATCAAATTTTCGAATTTTTTTTTAATGCCAATCGTTTGTGATTCGTTTGTGACTGTTTGTGACAGCAATAAAAAGTTTTATAACTCGCTAGTTATTAAGTTATTAACAAATTAAAAAAATTTACCTATCACTACCAGTTAGCCATTCTTTTTTTGAAAATTGAAGTAGTATAAACTTTTTTATACTCAATCGATTAGAAGTCGTTTGTGACTTCTGAATATATCAATTAAATCGTTTGTGACAACGTAGTTTTCGAGAAAAGTTAGAAAAACTGATTTAATTTCACCACACTTTCATTTTGTTTATTGTTATGGGCGGAGCTTTGCAAAGGTTAGTGCTGATGTATGTGTACCGTGTACCTGATTCATGATGCTGAGGTGAGTTTTTATGCTTCGAGATGAGCAACATGCTGCAATGTGGTGAAATTAAATCAGTTTTTCTAATTTTTCTCGAAAATTACTTCGTCACAAACGATTTTATTGATATATTCAGAAGTCACAAACGATTTCTGATCGATTGAGTATAAAAAAGTTTATACTACTACAACTTTCAAAAAAAGAATGGCTAACTGGTAGTGGTAGGTAAATTTTTTTAATTTGTTGATAACTTAATAACTAGCGAGTCACAAAACTTTTTATTGCTGTCACAAACAGTCACAAGCGAATCACAAACGATTGGCATTTAAAAAATTCGAAAATTTGATTTTTTAAAATTTGGAATGGCTATCTGGGATGATCTGACTATTTAGGTACTATCTATATATGGAAACTATTTAGGTACTATCTATATATATACTCTTTTATAAAGACGTAACAATTATGTTGTTTTGTTACGCAGGATCTTAGAAAGTAGTCGACTGATTTATTCGAAACAAATTTTGTAATATTCTTTATTATTATAAAATTCTTAACGGCAACTTTTTTTCAACAATTTTTCTTTAAAACATGAATAGCTAGACATAATATAAATATCTTTTTTTAAATTGCCCATTTTTGTTTAGGTTATCTTACTAATGTCTTTTCATCTAAGTATTTGATACTTTATAAAGATGAAAATTGTTTTATGAAGTCAATGCAATAGCATACATTTAAGGCTATAAATTGAATTAAAGCACCGACACTGGTGCGTGATTCCGCCAGATTTCAAAGGAAAAAAAAAACATTTTAAATAAAGCTTCCGCACTCCTTACTTAATCACAATACGATGCAACTGAATATAAAATGTGCGCGTGCATCCCCATACACATCACACCGATCCAGACACCGACACCAAAAATCAAAAACTTTTCATTTTTACTCGCGCCGTGTCTGACACCGAAAATCGGTGTGTGTTGTGTACCAGCCCACACACATCACACATTTCCGCGCACCGATACATGCGCGCGCACAAGTGTGGTGTCTGTGGGCCGCTTTAGTGAATTTCCAACACAAATGGTTGTTCGAGTTTTGACTGTAAGATTAACAGTTAAAAAGTTATAGCAATTCAAAGAATAGTACTAACCGAACTAATTTTATGAACTACATACATACTTTGACCCCAAAAATTTTAATGAAATTAACCGTTTTTGAGTGAATTAAAAATAAACTGATTTTCGTGACCTTTGACCTTGAATAACCTACGGCACAGGCCGAGATTTTATTTGACTTTTGAGACAACTTTTGGAACACAAAAACAAAGGTGTGTACCAATTTTCAGCTTATTATCTCTCATTCCTAATTTGACTGGGCTATCATATTACACTCAAAGTTGCGTTTTTTGACTTAAAAAAAAATCAAAAACAATGAAACGGCAAAGCTCAATTGCTTCTAAAAAAAAAGTGACCAATGTAAGCTAGTAACTTTTTATGTTTATACAAGGTGTCTGAAAGAAAAGTTTTTATTTAACTTTTCTTTTCAAAATAAAGTAGTACCCCGTCGAGTATTGGTAAGTGTGTCGATCTGCCGCACCAAAGGTTCTGGGTTCGGTCCCTGACTCCACCCAAATTTTTTTTCCGGAGTACTGACTCTTCTTGCGAGGAAGTGACAAATCTTACGAGAGAGAGATGAAAGCAAAAATTTGGGGCAATGGAAAAAAGTTTCACTTAAAAAAAAAAAATACAACCAAAAATTAAACATTCAATATAGATTTTTAAAATGTTTGTAAATGTACGGAATTACTTCTTCGAAATTGGACAATTAGTTCTCGCATGAATTTCCTTTTTTGTTATACGGATAAGTTCTGTCATTGTGCTATGCACTCTTTCGATCATACCATTACTTTTGCTGTGATTTGGAGGAACCTTTTCGTGTTTGATACCAAGTCTTTCTAAATCTAGCTTTGCTGAAGGGGTACAAAGAGTCTTTTCTTTGTCAGATATCAGAACCCCAACATTATCGAATGTTGGTATTTTTTCGATTGGTTTGTCCTTAGCGTCAATTTTATTTTCAATATGTCTTACTATTAGAAACTTTGAAAAAGAAACTATTATATTCAAAAATTGATCATTATCTATATAGTAGATGTCTGCGTGTATGCGCTCCCCCCTTTCTTCGGAATTGGAGCTTCTCCGATTTTATACTGAATTGGATAACTATCATACTTATTTTCCTTGCAAACTGAACAACCTTTTGTGTAAGCTAATAATTCTTTCAAGTTGTTCTAATACTAATACTAATACTAATACTAATACTAATACTAATACTAATACCAATAAAATCAAAGATTCTGAGCCTCCCAAAAAAATAGAATCTGTTCCTAAGCCAAAATTAGTATTTGTATCCCGACTTGACCCTGAACTCCAACCCAATGACATAATTCAACATCTTGTTGTTAATAACTGAATCTCGAGTGCGTCAGCTATAAAATGCATTAAAATCAGTAAGCCTGACAGTTTTGTGTCATCGTTCAGGATAACTACTCCTCCAGCATTTTTCGGTACTCTCTGCGACAATAAGTTTTGGCCTCCCGGTACACTTGTCAAAGAATTTGTTGTTCGATCAAAAAATCTCAATAATCGAGTTGCTAAAGTATCAGCTCCAAAAAACTTAATAGGATTACCCTCTTCTACCAAAATGTAAGAGGGATACGCAGCAAAACTGCTGAAGTTTTTAAAAACTCTCAAGCTTTTCCACATGATATCTTTGCTTTCACAGAAACACGGCTCAATAGTTCATTTTTGGACACAGAAATGTTCGACGATGAGTTTTCTGTTTTTAGAAAGGACCGTCATGTGGATAAGCCGAAGGAAGTGGGCGGTGGTGTATTGATTGCTGTTCGTTATTGCATCTCATCTTCCCTTGTCTCTTTACCCTTTAATTTTTCAATTGAACTCATTTGTGTTAAGGTTTCTTTTCAATCAAATGATCTTTTTATTATTAATGTTTATATTCCAGCGAAAAGTTCTGCGTCAGTTTTTGCCGAGCTATCGTTAATTCTTGATGATATGATTGATATTGCCAGTTCAAATAGCAACATTTTACTGTTGGGTGACTTCAATTTACCTAATATTACGTGGACCCCTTCTGAAGACGAGTCCTCATTAGAAGCTGCCTTGACTTCTTCGCAACAGGAACTTCTTCTTTTGGACAACATAACCTCTACTGACTTACAGCAAGTAAGCTGTATTAATAATTGTAGAAATCGAATTCTCGATTTAGTCTTTTCTTCTGACGCTGTTAGTACGGTAGTGGTAGAATCTACCTCTGCCATTTCTAACGTAGACTCCTACCATCCCCCATTGGATATATTTTTTGATATGAGCAGCAATTTACTTAATAACAGTAATGCCGAAGACTCTTCTTATTCACTTGATTTCCGTAAAGCTGACTTTCAATTACTTTACGACAATTTGAGTGCTTCTAATATTTCGAATATTCATGTTTGCTCTAACATTGACGACGCTGTTACTCAATTCTACGAAATTTTCAATAGCTGCTTGATAAATTCAATTCCTCTTAAGATATCTAAAAATTTCAACTCCAGCCATCCGTGGTACACGAAAGAGCTTAAATCTCTACGCAACAAACGGAATAAGGCTTGGAAGTCTTACATTAAAAGTCTTTCAATTTCTGATCAAAATGTGTTCCTTGCACTTTTTGAAGAGTTTAATTTACTTTCCAGAAACCTATATGCAGCATATGTGAAGGAAATGGAAATTTCGTTGAAGATTGATCCAAATAAATTTTGGAAATTTGTAAATTTAAAGAAGAAGTCTGATGGGTATCCAGTGAACTTTGTTTACAAAGATTCCGCTTTGACAAGCTCACCTGAGATATGCAATGCGTTTGCAAAGCATTTCAGTAAGTCCTTTATTGAAAATCCCGTCAATATAGACTTTGATTTCTTTGACTACTCCCGTGATTTCCCCCAAGCCACTTTTAACAATATCCAAATTGATAATGATAAAGTTTTGCATTATCTTTCATTGCTGAAAGATGATTACTCTCCCGGTCCTGATGGCATTCCTCCTATATTATTAAAAAAATGTTCCTCCGTTTTAGCTTCTCCCTTGCAATTCCTTTTCAAGCTTTCCCTTAAATCCGGTAAATTTCCTCAAGTATGGAAAGATTCATTCATTACTCCCGTCTTCAAAAAGGGTACTAAGTCCGATATCATCAACTACAGAAAGATTTCTAAACTGTCTTCTATTCCAAAGCTTTTCGAACAAGTAGTTTGTGATAGCTTAACGTTTTTCTGCAAACATTTAATCTGCCATCAGAAAACACGGCTTCATGCAGAAGCGGTCTATTGTCACAAACTTACTAACCTTTATGAACAAGTGCTCAAGGGCATTAGAGAGTGGACAGGAGCTGGATTGTATCTACACAGATTTCTCAAAAGCTTTTGACCAACTCTCACATGAAATCATCATTTTCAAATTGAAAGCTTTAGGTTTCCCTGTAGAATTTGTTAATTGGATATATTCATATCTCCGAAACAGGTCATATATAGTTAAGTTGAAATTCGTTTTCTAACCCTTTCCCAGCAAAATCAGGAGTCCCACAAGGCAGCCATCTTGGTCCGTTACTGTTTATACTAGCTATTAATGACGTCACTTCGTGTATTCATTCTAGTGAGATCCTTGTTTTCGCTGATGATATGAAAATTTTCAAATCTATTACCTCAGCTAATGACCGCGTAGAATTGCAAGCCGACATCGACAGATTTGCTATCTGGTGTAGCAAGAATTGTTTAAGCCTGAATCCAGCGAAATGTCAGACAATGACATTTTCAAGGAAACGGGTACCAAGTACACACGGCTACTACATTTTACAACAAGTTTTGCAGCGCGTTTTTAGTTTTAAGGATCTGGGAGTAAACTTTACCCCAGACTTGAGTTTCACGGAACACATCAACTTTATTGTTAAAAAAGCTAATTCCATGTTGGGATTTGTTAAAAGATGGTCGAAGGAATTTCAAAATCCTTATGTAACCCTAGCTTTATATAACTGTCATGTTCGCCCCCATCTAGAATATGCATCACAGGTATGGTCTCCTTTCTACGAAGTTCATAAGTCTAGGATAGAGGCAGTTCAGCGTAATTTTATTCGATTTGCTTTAAAAGGTCTCTCCTGGGCAGATCCATACAACCTCCCACCTTACGAACACCGGATTCAACTTCTACAGATTGAAACCTTGTCACAAAGGCGTATTAACAATGATGTTATTTTTATTCACCAACTTTTAACGGGATTTTTAGACGCACCCGATCTTCTATCATGTGTAGGTTTTAACTATCGCGGAGGGGCTCATCATCTTCGTAATTTAGAGCTATTACATTGTCCCCAACACCGTACTAATTATGGCATGAATGAACCTCTTACCCGCATGTGCAAACTTTTCAACTCAAATAAAAGTATTGTTGATTTTAATATTAGTAAATCCTCTCTAAAAAAAACATTTAAAACCAGTGCACCACGCTCATAGTTTATGTTTTGTATGTTCTCAATGTTTTTATATCTATTTTGTATAAATGTATTTGTTTATTTATTTTTTATTTTTTGTGCTGGTGTTATGCTATTTGTATATTTTGCTTACTAACAACTAACACCTGCACTAAATGATGTAGCCAGTGAGCACATAATATGTGTTGGCTAATCTGTGATTGTAATTTAATGCTTGATATAAGCTTCTTACTCTCGAGAACTGATAGTGTAAAAAAAAAAAATAACACTCTGGCCAATAATATTTGCTTGATATTTACTTAAAGTTTTCCCTAGAATCACGGTGTGCTCTGTCGTGTTCACTCTTAATTATTAAGACCTGTGCATCTTTTTCAATGACGTCTTCTACCAAATTAGCTACGTAAGCAAAATTTGTTGTTGGGTATTCTAAAAAAAAACAGTTCCTTTATTTTAAGCAATGTTTCTTCTGTTGTATGTATTGCTCTTAAACCATTCTTAATAACTTCTTTTAATTTATTAAAAATACCATCATCCTTATAAATAACAGTATGTCGCCAATATCCTGTATGTACTTGCTTGCTAACTATACTATTTTCATTTCCTTTTTGAAACATTAATTGATTTTTAAATCTGTTTACGTTTCCTCTTTATCTTTTAATTTCTTCAACTGGACTACTTTGAGTACTATGTAAGGTTGCTAAATCCGAATTTATTATGTTCAACTCCTGTCTACTATAATGCCATTTGTCGTAAAAAAATATAAAAATATATTGAATCTTGCCTACTTAACTTTGCGTGTCAAAGACAAAATTAAAAAAAAAATAATAATAACAATAAGGAGAAAATTCAAATACCGTTTTCAATTTTGCTGTATAAGCCTAACAAGGTTAAGTCGCGATTGTTGATGATGAAGTGCACACGCTTCGAAATGCATTCAGGTTAGTTAAGTGTTTTGCTTTATTCGTTTTTTTGTGTTTTTTGTTAAATGTAGTGTTTTTCGGAAAAATAAATACTTAACAAACGCGTATCGACTCAAGTGAAGTCAAAATAAAGTGTTTTTAAATTGTTTAAACCAAGTTTATTGGACTTCACGCCGTTCAACACCTATCTGTTATTAAATATGACAACCAAATCAAAGTTGAAAACTTACTCTCGACTTAAGCTTAAAGTCGCAACAACAATTGAAGACATTTCTTTTCTTCGGGCATGTAAAAGATATAAAGTGCATTTTAAATTTATTAAAATCAGTGCTGCGGTAGATAATTATAGATCGGGACTGCAATAAAAAAGGCAGAAATAGTGTAGCTTAATTTGGAAGTGAAACATAAGTACAAAGAGTTAGCCGATTGTGAATTAAAATTATGTAACCTACATCTTGATATAACAAAAAAATTAAATGAAGATGAATTCGAGCAGTGGCTTAGGTTTGACAGAACGGTAATGCTGAGAAAAGAAAATGAAGTTAAAAGAAAGAAATTTACATTGAATCGTAAACTTAATCATTTAATTGAAAAAACTCCGGGTGTTAAATTAGAACCTACATTTATTCAAGATTTTATTGTTAGCGAATCGAATCAGATTCTTAGTGATGATGAGTTATTTTTGTTAAATAAAGGCCTAAAATTTACACCAAGTCCTTACAAAACTTAGACTTGGTTGTTGATGTGGAAACAATATTAAAGTATAAAGTGTAGAGTTCGGAACCAATATGGGGAACCCGCTCAGTCCACTGATTTCAGAACTTTTCATGTCGGCTTTTGAAATTAAATTAAAAAGTAAAAACCTTCTTCCGCGAGTATGGCACCATTATGTTGATGATGTTTTTTCAGTTGTGCATAAAGACCAAATAGAAAAAACTTCGGAAATCCTAAATCATGTCGGCTTTTGAAATTAAATTAAAAAGTAAAAACCTTCTTCCGCGAGTATGGCACCGTTATGTTGATGATGTTTTCTCAGTTGTGCATAAAGACCAAATAGAAAAAACTTTGGAAATCCTAAATAACCAATTTGAAACAATAAAATTTACATATGAAATTGAAAATGAAAGGAAGATCGCATTCCTTGATTTAGAAGTTCAATATTTGAATGAGGAAATCGAATTTGGTACTTTTCATAAGCCAACAAGTACTATGAGAACCATCACCAACGATTCTTTTTGCCCAATTCAACACAAAATAGCTGCGTACCACTCAATGGTTCATAGATTATGCCGTTTGCCTCTATCGATAGCGAATTATAAGAAGGAATATGAATATATCAAAACAACCGCTTCTGTTAATGGTTTTAGTGAACAAATGATTGATAATTTAATTTACAAACATACGCGCAAAGTTAAAAACTTTAGTATGACAACTTTTTTCTCAGAAGAAGAAAAAAATAAAAATAAAAGAGTGGCACTGTCTTTTGAACCACAAGTAACTAATAAATTAAACAAAGTGTTTAATAATAATAATAAAAGCCAAATACAGTCTTTGTTTTTTAGTCGATGTTTATTTAATATTTGCCGACGTTTCGATACTGGTTAGAATCTTCTTCAGGGCCTGGAACAGGAGAGTGGATTCATAACAATAACATTTATACATATATATACATATCAATTTTCACTTGAACAAAATTATAATGTTAGCACTTACTGTATAAGTAATATCGACTGTGCCTGTAAAGATACTTTCTCAACAACAGCCATATAAACAATATTTTTTTAAACAAAAATTATGTAAATAGCTAGCATTGATACGTAAAATTATTATAAATTAATAAATAAAAAGGCGAAAATCTTAAGCAAACTTAATCAGCAAAACGTAAACAATTATTTGAAGTGAAGGAAATGTCAAACTTTTCCATATAAAATTGACAAGCTTCAGTTAGTGGATCGTATACAGGGTGATTCAAATTTTACAAACAGATAGGTACCTACTTTAAATATTTTGGATATTTTTTAAGATATTTTAAGACAATTATGAAAGTTTTTTAAAAAGGTTCATATAAATATCACTAACATTTTTTGATTCTACACTTTTAGAATTTACACAATTTTTACAAGCTTTTATGTGTATTTCTTCTAAAATCATACGTTTTCGGTAGAATTTCTCACGTTCGAGTATTTGAACCTTTTCAAAATTGAAATTATGTTTGTAAGTGGCAGCATGCTTGGCCAGGGCACTCCTTGCTATCCGATTGTTGGTGACGTCTGATTCATGTTGATTCATGCGTTCTTTTACTTTTTGCGAGGTAGTACCAATGTAACATTTATTACAGCCATTGCATGGTACACGATATACAACATTTACCAAGTCACCGACGAGCTGCTTTTGTTTTAACTTCGAATAAAGTCGGCCTACATTGTTCGAATTTTTGAAAGAAATACGAACGTTGTCACAAGTTTTGGTGATGGAAAGATTGTGATACGTTTGGAACGAACTGTAAGGAGTGTCGACTTATAATGTTATCAGTAGCTGCTATTATTGTAAGTGATCGTGATTGCGAATTGTTTCGTATGTTATAACGGTTGACTAAACGGTTTACAAGCCTTAATGGATAATCGTTTTTTACAAGCATTTCAATCAATAGCTTCTTGTTGTCCTTTGAGAAACGTGCGTGACTAAGGCGATTGACACGATCGATGAGTCCGTACGCTGTGCTTATTTTTTGGTTCATTGGGTGTATTGATTTGTAGTTCAACAAACGTCCTGATGAGACAGGCTTCCGATACCATTTTGTAAAAAATGTTTTTTCTTTTTCATCACGGAATACTGTCATATCTAAAAACGGAATACTATTCGAAAATTCACGTTCGACAGTAAATTGAATTCTATCATCAATACAATTGAATAAAAACAAAATTTCATCAATCGAATCTCTGGGAAGCAACAAAAACATATCATCAACATATTTTTTCAAGATCTTAATTCTCTTGGAGTGCTCTTCCATTATTGCTTGCATTTTGTCTAAAATATCATCCAATAATAACTCCACTAGAATCGGTGATATTGGAGCGCCCATTGGGGTGCCGTAGCCCTGTTTGTAGCACTGTCCGTTAAATGAAAAATAACTGTTTGAAGTACAAATCTTTATCATTTCAATAAATTCATTCATATCAAGATTGGTATGACATGCGATTTCGTCCCATCGTTTTTCTAAGATATCGATGATTTTGTTGACTGGTGCATTAGTAAACAACAAGTGTTTAATAACCACGAAATGGACATTGTGTACAAAAACGACAGAAAATTGGTTAATTTACTTGGCTCTACAAAAGATAGAACACCAGCATTGAGCAAGTCAGGGATTTATGAAATTGAACGTGGTGACTGCAAGCGGAAATATTATGCACAGACAAAACGAAGCATTGAGACTAGGTTCAAAGAACATTTGAATTACGTTCGTCTCAATCAGCCACAAAAATCCGCAATTGCGTCACATATAATAAATGATGAACACAAAAACATAAACATCGAAAATCTAACCCTTCTTAAACAAGTTAATGACTATAGGCGATTGGGTGCATTTGAATTTTTTTCGTACAAAATGACACAAACGCACTTAATTTAGACAACGACAATATTGAATCTTGCCAACTTAACTTTGCGTGTCAAAGACAAAATTAAAAAAAAAAAAATAATAATAATAATAATAAGGAGAAGAATAAAATACCGTTTTCAATTTTGCTGCCCAACAAGGTTTAGTCGCGATTGCTGATGATGAAGTGCATACGCTTCGAAATGCATTCAAGTTAGTTACGTGTTTTGTTTAATTCGGATTTTTGTGTTTTTTGTTAAATGTAGTGTTTCTCGGAAAAATAAATACTTAACAAACGCGTAGTTTACAACATCATTTTTGCATGATTCACTTATAGCAATCCATAAATACTTAATTCAAATATTTTGTCATCAACTGACACAATAGAGTATACAATCTGATTACTTTGCTTTTATTACATCCGTCGAAACCCAAAGAATCACTTTCGATCTCGATACCGTGGGATCCAAATCCACATATTATCACTATCAATCTCAATACCGTGGGATCATTTTACAAAATGATTAATAAGAAAAGATAAACACACATTCATTGGAAGATGTGCGACTCAGATTGGGAATATTTGTACCATGTATTGAGTAATTCAGTCAGACAAGAGAGCTTTCTCAGAGGAGATTTTGTACCAGTAGTTTAAGTTGAATTTAAATAAAAAGTTTTTTAAAAAGTTCTAAACCGAATAAAAAACTTAATTGGCGCCCGAACAGGGACCTGATATATTTTGTGTTACAGTGAATCGATATAGTGCGAAAAAGGGTATAATTAAACCCAATCGTGAAGTCAGTAAATAAAAAGGGTAATAAAAAGTCTCTACTGATAATATCGAAAAATCACAGTGATTAAGTGCAGTTTTATCAATTTTAAAAAGGATAAAATTGAACCCTACTGCAAAACAAATTGATGTTATCAGGAAAAATGGTACAAAAAAAAACCCTCTGCTACAAATTTGTAAATCAAATCAAAGTGTGCGTTTATTTTTTATTTTTTTACTAACGGCAACAAATGCAGTGACGGTGATATATTACACCTAGCATTATATTGTGAAAAATTTTTATAAAAAATTCATACGGGACACAAAAAGTGCATTCAAAGTCCTGAAAAATGATAAAGTAAGGACTAGCATCAGGAACCGAACATTAATCAGTAGACCTACCTGACCTAAAACATCAGGAGGCAACAAGGTTTTAAACTAAACCTAACAGATAGAGAGAATTACGGTTAAGTGAATTAAAAAAAATGCCAAATAGAGATCCCGAGGAAATAAAAAATTTTAAAAATAAAGTAAATGAAGACATTCGTAAAACACAATTAAAAAAAAGGTACCTCCTAGAAAAAGCAATTAAGATAAAAAGGGTTTTGGAAGAAAACCAAGAAAACAATAATTAAGAAAATATTTAGTGCAAAAAGTTCCAACGAAAACTTACATTGTAAAAAAAATATAGGGCAGCAACGTTAAGGTGAAATTCTTTGAAATTATCACTGTTGCATGCTCCAACGAACGTTAATTAAAAAAAACATTATTTAAAAAAAAAATACTTACAAAAAACACACCAAGCAACAATACAACACCCAACACCCAAATATTTTGCAGAAGAAGCTGATAAAAAATAGAAGTAAGAATAATTATATAAAAAAAAATTTTGCATCATTATATTAGGAAAGAGGTAGATTGGATTAAAAAAAAAAACATTGAAATCCAAATTTAAATTTTTTATAAGTATCGATATTAAAATTAAATTTGGTGTAATTATAATTTCCCTTGATTATTTTAATAAAGAGTGAAAACTATTAGTTATAAAAAATGGCTATGACGATGGAGCAAATTTCCGAATTGGTTGCACGAGTTGTTACCGAACAAACTGAACAACTAACGTCAATATTGGCTGATTTAACGTTAGCTTTACAAAGGCTTACGCCTTCTGATAATATTGAGCCTCACGAAGATGTTCAGATAGACCCCAAAGTTACTTAAAAAGCAAATTTAGACCTAGTTAAAAGCCTAACAACATTTGAAAATGAACAATACATTAGTTGGAAAACTTCTGTTATAAACTGTATGAAAGTTTATAACTTAGAAAAAGGTAGTAGCAATTACTACACTGCGGTGAATATAATTAGGAACAAAGTTATTGGTAGGGCTAATGATGTTTTAACATCACACGGAACTCCATTGCACATAGATGCAATAATAGGTCGTTTAGATTTAACCTATGATGATAAGCGGCCTATTCATATGCTGCAAACAGAATTAAGTAAAATGAGGCAAGGGAAACGATCTTTTCAGGAGCGTTATGATGAGGTAAGCAAGTTACTTACGCTTATCATAAACAAAACAATAATGAGTTATGGTCCACGAACTTAAGAGACCGAGTGCTTAACGCAAATCGCGAGGGAAAATGCGCTTAGGGTTTTTATAAATGGATTGAATCAACCAATGAGTAATATAGTGTTTTCTCTGAATCCAGGTGATCTCCCTAACGCTCAAGCAAGAGCCCAAGAAATTGAAGTTAAGCAACACAATAGGTTTAGACAACCAAGTTTCATAAGCAAGAGCCCAAGAAATTGAAGTTAACCAACACAATAGGTTTAGACAACCAAGTTTCATGGAACGTCATACTACAAGACCTTTTGGTGTATTACACCCACAACCACGGTAATATACGCCACAAATAAATTTCCCTCAAAGCGTGTCCAGGCCATCTGTAAATCAAGAAAGAAGTTCACAGAGACATAATAATGCACCACCAGAAAGGATGGATATGAGCAGTGGAAATTATAGGCCGGGAATGCGTTTTAATAACAACAATTTCAATAGGAGCAATAATCTGAACCAGTATAGAGATCAGCATTTTAATAATGAAATAAGAAACAATAATAATCCTTTTAAAAGAGATAGGCCAAATAGTGACCAACAACCTCTAAATAAAAACCCAAGAATTAATCACTTAAACGAACGTGATTCTTTTTTAGAGCAAAGCACGACCTGCCTACAATCAGAAGAACAAACTATGCGACAGGTCAAATATACAATATCTTAATCGATACAGGTGCGACAAATAATTATGTCAAACCAGATAATAATAAAAGTAAGAAACTGGAAAATATAAGTAGAGTAAATAGTGTTCATGGTAGTAGCGTTATAGATAGTTATTAGACGTTGAATATATTCGGGAATTGGGAAACATTTTATGAGTTAAAAGAACTCAAGGATTATGATGCAATTATAGGTTTAAAGACTTTAAGAAAAGTTCAAGGTAACATAAACATTAGGGAAATCGTTTTACATAATGAGGGTGGTGTAGTACCTTTGATTTATGATGACAAGTTATTAAACAATTTAGAGATCAACACTCATGTGCAAGTGGAGTATCAAGAAAAATTGAGAGATTTACTTAAAAGATTTCAGGGTATTTTTACTGAGAAACCAATTTATATACCGTACAATACGAACTTTAAGTGTTGCATAAATATACAATACACGAGGATCCGGTCTGGCAGAGAGCCTATCCTTATCTGCAATCCGCTGAAGGATTTGTTAACAAAGAAGTGCAGACTTTGTTAGAAAATAATATCATTAGACCAAGTAGAAGTGCATACAACAGTCCAGTTTGGGTCGTTGACAAAAAGGGATTTAATGAGGATGGGACAAAAAAGTTGCGTATGGTCATTGATTACAGGGCCGGCCCGAGCTAAATTAGCGCCCTGTGCAAGCTTTATCAATAGCGCCCTCATTTTGTTTTGAAAAATATTTATTTTAGTGAAATTTTTTCAAAATATCAATTTTCAAACTCAAAATAAAAAAAAAAGTTAAAATCAAATTTTCAAACTAATTTTATTTCAAAATTTTACCTTATTTAGTATTTTTTTGCCAAAATTCAATGCTCTTATTTGATTCAAGTCCAACATTAAAAACCGTATGTCTCTAGGATTTCTTGTTGCTAAGCTATTCAAAAATAAAAGAACCTTTTTCTGCACAAACACACGAAAATCTAGCCTTACGAGATGGCACAAGTAATGCAAATTTTTGTGTGTTTTTTATGAACAAGAAAGTTCGGATATTTTTGAATAGCTTGGCAACAAAAAGTCATAGAGCCATACGGTTTTCAGTGTCTGACCCAAAACTAATAAGAGGATTGTTTTGTAATAAAACTTTAATAAATTAAACACAATTTTACAAACATGTGTTTTTGTTCACAAGAATTGATGAACTTCAAAACAATCCAAAAAATTACGACAGCCCATGGACACATTCATGCGACGATGAGAAGAAAAAAAAACTGCAGGCTCGTTTAATAAAAATGTTTGTCAAGAAATTTATTCCTACAATAATAAGTTCTTACGGTGTTGACTCTGTGGTGGTCCAAAAAGAAAGAGGTAGATTTACATAAGATTAGAAATTGATTTAACAAAACAAACGATATGACAAGTTGAATTTAAGAGAAATATTTTACAGCTTTAGAGTAAGCTTTCCAGTTTAGCAAGAATAGAATACCAAATACAATTAACAGTTAGAGAGCAGTTTTCCAGATTTAGTTTTACAGCAAGTCAAATTTTATACGGTGAAAGGGCTTATGTTTGGCAAAAGTAGAACATATTAATAATAGTTTAACAAAATAACGAATATAATTAGAAAATGATTTTAATAAATTAATATTTAAATAATTAATGAACTGATAACTCAGAATACTGACCATTCAGCCCCCCCTGAAAGACTCCGGTCTTTCAGCAAAAGGAAGTGGGGAAACTTTCACAATTGGGCGAGTGTATTCTCCATGTTTTGTCCGCACTGTGACAACTCTGACTTTACCGTCCTTCCCTGGGTGTGTTTTAATGATGCGGCCAAGGATCCACTTGGATGGCGGAAGGTTTGGCTCCTTCAATAGCACGATGTCATCAACGGAGAAATTGGGTTGTGGGTGCTGCCACTTTTGTCTTTGTTGGAGAGATGTCAGATACTCATTATGCCATCTTCTCCAAAATCCTTGAGTGAGTTTCTGTAAAAGATACCAATAAGTGTGAACAGATATTCTAAAATTTACCATCTCAGGTTGGGGAACTGAGGTATATGCTTCCCCAATCATAAAGTGTGCAGGTGAAAGAGCATTGGGCTCAAAGTCCGATGTTTGCCACATTGGCCGAGAATTGAGGAGCGCTTCAATTCTTGTGAGGAGAGTGTACATTTCCTCGTACGTCAAGATGTGCTCTCCTATGACCCTCTTTAAGTGCTGCTTCACAGACTTAACGCCAGCTTCCCTGAGGCCTCCAAAGTGAGGAGCAGATGGTGGGAGAAATCTTCAGGATATGTTGTCCCTAGCGAGATGGTCAATGACAATGTTTTGATGCTGTTGGCTTAAGAGGCATTGATGCATCTCGTCCAGCAAACGTTTCGCACCATGGAAATCGGTACCATTGTTACTCCAAATTTCAGTGGGTTTTCCGCGACGCGCGCAAAACCGATCCAAAGCGAGAAGAAACGCATTCGACGATAAGTCACCAACCAGTTCGAGGTGAATGCCCTTTGTGACGAAGCAAACAAAAAGAGCAATGTATGCTTGTACGAATTTTGGGTTTCGACCGCGCGAAAGTCTAATCGTTATGGGACCGGCATAGTCACATCCGACCTTGCTGAATGGCCGCGAAAATCGAACTCTTTCAGCTGGAAGGTTTCCCATTAATTGCTTTGATGACTCCCGACGTTGCCGAAAACACGAAACGCAATTGTGAACAACCTTGCGCACTAGGTTTCTAAGGCCAACAATATAAAATTCCTTCTTTAATAACGCGATCATGAGTGTTACACCGGGATGTAAATAATGTTTATGAGTATAAAGGACGATAAGTTCAGATACCCGACTCGACTTGCAGAGAATGATGGAGTGTTTTTCACTATATAAAAGTTCAGAGTTCTGTACACGACCACCAATTCTAAGCACACCATCCGAATCAAAAAACGGAGCAAGTTTTAATATATTATGCTTCTTGGAGAGTTCGTTGCCCTTTTGTAGCGCGACGATTTCCAACGAAAATTAACACATTTGACTAAACTTTATCAAGACAGTCTTCGCTTTTGAAACCTCTTCTACTGAAAACGGTTCATAATTATGATTACCTTCTGATAGGCCATTAGAGCAAAACCGAAACATCGTTGCTATTATCCTGAGACACTTGTACCATTTTGATGAATATTTTAAAATTTTATGCAAAACGTTTTCCTCGATAACATTGATATAAGTACCTGCATTTTTGGGTTTCTCCTTTCTTCCAACTGCTCTTCTGGAAACTCTTTCGTACATGGATTTGAATAAGGCCACTGTTCCTTCTCTTGCCACAGCCACGAAGGTCCTTTCCACCACAGCTCATTTGAAGCCAAAAGAGACGGTGGAATGCCACGAGTTGCACAGTCAGCTGGGTTGCTTGCAGATCGGACGTGATTCCAAAGCGTATGTGGAATCGATGACATAATTTCTGATGTCCGATTTCCGATAAACACCGACCATTTTTTCAGAGGAGATGAAAGCCAGTGGAGCACGATTGAGGAGTCTGTCCAAGCGAAAACTTTCATTTCTTTATCCTGTAAAGATATTTTAAGTTTGTTAATTAGACGGGTTAATAAGAGGGCTCCACAGAGTTCCAGCCTGGGAAGAGACAAAACCTTAATAAGAGAAACCTTACTCTTTGCAGATACCAATGTTACCGAGGTGGTACCGTCCTCGTTCTTGCTCCTACAATACACCACAGCGGCATATGCGTCCAAAGATGCTTCACAAAACGCATGGACCTCGTAATTCCTTTTATTGGTCCATAGAATCCTGGGAATATGAATAGCTTCGATTTGTGGCAACTCGTTCCGTATAACTTTCCATCGATCTGCCAGCTCCTTTGAAATATCTTCGTCCCAGTCCAACCTTTCCCTCCACAAGTCCTGAAGGAGGATTCTTACAGCAATAACTACTGGAGCGAGAAATCCCATTGGATCAAAAATTCGAGAAGCATCCGACAGTATGTGACGTTTGGTGTATGTAATTGCTGTACTTAGCTTGACCTTGTATGAAAATTGATCTTTGGATGGACACCATTGCAAGCCGAGCACCTTAACGGAATCAAACTCTTCGAATTCTATTGGAGACATCTCACGCTGATCCTCGGGTAATGACAGCAAAAGTGGCCAACAATTTGTTGTCCACTTGCGCAAGTTAAATCCTCCTGTTTTCAGTAGATCTACCAATTCCTTCTGCAAGCGTATGACTTCCTCAATAGTGTCTGCACCAGTAATCACATCATCAACGTAGAAGTCATTTAAGACAATTGGGGACGCTAAAGGATGTGATTCAGCTGAATCTAAAGCCAGCTGCTTTAACGTTCGAACTGCTAAAAACGGAGCACAAGCAGTACCATAAGTAACTGTCAAAAGCCTGAAGTGTTTGACAGGTTTCTCGGGAGTTTCACGTCAAACTATCCTTTGGAAATCACAGTGATCACGTGAAATTCGAATCTGTCGATACATTTTCTCCATGTCTCCCGATATAGTGTACAAATGACGTCGAAAACGCAGACAGACAGAAAATATGTCACGTTGTATGGTGGGACCAACAAGAATCGAATCATTCAAAGACAAAGACTGATTTGTTTTGGCTGACCCATCGAAAACGACCCTTAATTTTGTGGTGCTACTATCATCCTTAAACACCGCATGATGTGGGAGATAATAGGATCTGTATGATGGTTTATATACCTCTGATGCAGGAACTTCCTCCATATGGCCCAACGATAAATATTCATCCATGAATTTCTGATATTGTTCCTTTAAAGCAGAATTTGACGCACACCTTCGTTCGATTGAATGAAAACGTCGAAGCGAAACAGCAAATGAATTCCCAAAATCGACAATTTCTTCAGATTTAAATGGCAACTTTACCATATAGCGACCGTCAGAAAGTCGTTCATGAGTTGAAACAAACAACTCTTTAGCACGCTGGTCATCGATCGAGAGGGTGGGCTCATTAGAGATTTCCTCTAAACGCCAGAATTTCTCGAGATCAAATTCCTGCGAATGATCCAGCTGCGTACAAAAGGTCTCGATACCTGCATCGAGCCCTAGAGAAGTTTGTGCCGACTTTCCCGCAATCACCGTACCAAAAATGGTGGAATCAAGTTTGGAATGCCACTTATTTCACTATTAGTAGGTCCGGTTATTATATTAAAGACCTTATCTGCCCCAATAAGAACATCAATAGGACCAGGTTTGTAAAAAGTTAGGATCGGCTAGTTCATATGACACAAGATTGTTTATATCGATATTGTCCAATAATGATGCTGGCAACAACGATTTAAGCTTGGAGAGAACATGACAATTCACATCGACAAAACTAGGACCAAATCTGGAAGTCAGCCTTAGTTTTACTATTCCATTGGTAACACCTGCTGAAGTGGAAGCAACTCCAAGAACAGGAATCCGAGAATGACTACGGGGAAGTCCCAAGCGTTGAACAGCCTGTTCAGTGATGAATGAAACTTGGGATCCCGTATCAAGAAGCACACGAACGTTTTGGAACGACCTTTGTCTATCCTGAGCTCTAGCAACAGCAGTAGGAAGTATTGTCTGACAACCAAAACTAGGCTCACACGAATGATGATTAACAACTGACGATGGATCTGGTTTTAAAGACGACGACAACAACGACGACGACGACGACGACCGCAACGCGACTGGAATAGAAGCTGACGATTGAGTTTGACCTGACTTTGAGCGAACAGACGAAGAAGTTGTGTTATTATCCTGATGAACTAAATCATGGTGACGAGATTTACAAATCTTGCATCGTTGATACGAAAAACATCTGTTAGCAGCATGTCCTTGTCATAAACAATTAAAACATAAAGAGTTTTCCCTAGCAAAACTCCAACGAGAATCAACATCTAAGGAGAGAAACTTCATACAACTGAGAAGACTATGATCTCCCTTACATTGCAGGCAGCTTTGGGTTGATCCAGCAACATGTGACCTAACTGTATTTTGAACCTTGGTCTTAGGCCTAACAGCTCGACCGGGAGTTGAACATGCTTCCAAACATGCACACCGGTTATGCAAGAACTCCAGAAGTTCATTTATTGTAGCACCTTCCTGTGACCCAAGATGTTCCGCCCAAGCTGGCTTTGTATCTGTGTCAAGCTTTTGTGCTAAGAGAAAAATTAGCCAAGGATCTCGACCATTTGTATCTAAGGCATTTAAACCCCTAATCACCTCGTCGGCACCATCTGTAATCTTTCGCAACAAAGCTAAGTTTGGTGAATTAGTTGTTGGCAATGAAAAGAACGAGTGAATGAATGACTGGACTATAAGTTGTGACCTATCAAACCGATTCTCCAACCTTTCCCAAGCTTCAAGTTAATTACTGTCAGTAAGCTTCATATGGCTGACAAGATCTGCAGCTGTACCACTCAAGAAAGTCTTGAGATAGTTAAATTTTTGCGATGGAGAGAGCGAAGGATTTGTATCAACAGAACTTAAAAACATGTCCTTAAAAGAAGGCCATTCCTCGTAATCGCCCGAAAAAGTTGACAGTGCGATCTTAAGTAGATTAACCGACGACTTGCCTGTGGAGTTCAATTTCTCCAGAAAAACAGCTTGTTGATTAGCTAATTTTCAGCAATTGATTCCTCAGCAGGCTCCGACGACTGCTGTGTTTTAATAAAGCTCGTGAAAATCTAATGAGCTATAAAATATTTTTTCTCGTATTCATAGAACTCAGGTTTTGGGTCTACGAAGTCCTCGTCTTCAATGTACTCATACATCTCATCCTGCAGCGAAACGAAATAATCCCAAGCCTCTTCTAACTTTAGCAGACGAATTTGAAGCATTGCATGTGGAGTATTTATATTTACTGAAGTGGCAAAGTCAGCTGCCTTGGTAAGTCTTCCCTTGGCCCGACCACGTTTTGCTTTGACCACATTCATAATATCGCACGCGGTTCAACTTTAATGAAAGCTTCAAAAAAATAAAAAAATATCTTTGCGACACGATCTGAAGATATTAAATTGTTCTTCCTTCTGACTGAGAATAAATTGAAAACGAAATTGATTGATTCGCACAATCAATTAAAATATTCCCAGTGAAAATTAACACACCACGAAACAACACAAAAATGGTTCAATATTATTTGGCGAAGAAGGACCAGTATGTTTTGTAATAAAACTTTAATAAATTAAACACAATTTTACAAACATGTGTTTTTGTTCACAAGAATTGATGAACTTCAAAACAATCCAAAAAATTACGACAGCCCATGGACACATTCATGCGACGATGAGAAGAAAAAAAAACTGCAGGCTCGTTTAATAAAAATGTTTGTCAAGAAATTTATTCTTACAATAATAAGTTCTTACGGTGTTGACTCTGTGGTGGTCCAAAAAGAAAGAGGTAGATTTACATAAGATTAGAAATTGATTTAACAAAACAAACGGTATGACAAGTTGAATTTAAGAGAAATATTTTACAGCTTTAGAGTAAGCTTTCCAGTTTAGCAAGAATAGAATACCAAATACAATTAACAGTTAGAGAGCAATTTTCCAATTAACAAACATATGATCGAAGCAGTTAAAGAGCAACTTTCCAGATTTAGTTTTAGCTTATGTTTCGCAAAAGTAGAACATATTAATAATAGTTTAACAAAATAACGAATATAATTAGAAAACGATTTTAATAAATTAATATTTAAATAATTAATGAACTGATAACTCAGAATACTGAACAAAGATTGAGTTTTGACAACAAAAATAATACTTGAATATATACATCAAATTTTGAAAAATATTAGTTTGAAATTTTTTTTCTATTTTTTGTTGCCATAATTTTGAGTTTGAAAGTTAATATTTTGAAAACTGAACACTAAAATAGCTTTATTTAAAAACACTAAAAAGGAGGGGATTTCTGACTTTGCAAAAAGATATGGCATGGCATTGTAGGAGTTACCGTTATTTTTTAATTATTTTAGTTCCAATTTAAGTCATATTTTTAGAAAATTGCGCTTACTGGTTAAACGGAGATGAATAGACCCCCTTCCACACGATTTTTTTCTTGTCTCAACTCAACCTACTACTCGCTCTAGCTCTTTAAACAACCTCACACCAAAAATAATACAACAAGTATATTTTTTGTTATATTAGGTATCTTTGCTAACACCGATTACCCTGTATTAGTCAAAAAATTCTTTTTTTTAATGGAAAAAATGACTGGCAGGCAAGAACAAAACAAGAGAAAATGAAAATTGAACAAAAAAGATTCACTCAATAACGACAAAACTCATCATCATCATTAGTCATCGCATCATCATCAGTCATCATCATAACTCATTATTTCCATATTTAAATTTCAACTCAACCCTTTGTCATCTCTCATCTCTCCAGACGAGTGATAAGATTCCACCCATAAAGAGAAGCCAATGACAAACTTAAACATAGTACAAAAAACACTCAACCGAAAGAGTTTAAATTCATAGGTGCAATTTTTAAATTTGCACACTGTTGTGTACATGAGTATGAATTTTGTACCTCAGAATTTCTGTTGAGTAACATTGCTCACTTCGATTTCATATAGAAGTACTGAGTTCGTGCGCATGTTACCAACACGCACACTATTGATTATCTGTATTTATGCTGTTGAAATTTTTTTTATGTTAGACTGCATAGGGGTGGGTTATGAAAATAAAATAAAATTTCTCATACGTGGTGTGGTGATGCCTTATAAAGAGAAAAATAGCATATAGCTAGGTAGGTATAGGTAGGTATCTATTGAAGCTAACTTGGTAGATAAAGTTTTTACTTGCGATTATAGGTATTTTTTTTACTTTGGGACTGTGGTGGGTGGGTGTGAAAAAGAAGGTAAACATGGATAAATTTTTGGAATAGTAGTTATGTATATAATTGTATATCTGTCATTAAATTCAAAGAAGCTGTTAGTATTATAATGAATATCAATAAAAAAAAATAAATGAGAATTAAAAAAGATGGTAGTGGTTACGAGGTGACTATTTAAACGCTCGCCCAAGGCGCCAATTGGTTTCAGTGCCCTGCGCATTTGCACCTCTTGCACGTATAGCTTGTCCAGCGCTGATTGATTACAAAAAGCCTAATTCATTTACCAAATCAGATAAATATCCAATGGCTGAAACTTCAGTTATTTTGTCAAATTTAGTTAAATCAAAATACTTTTCTACTTTAGACGTGCAATCGGGATTTCGTCAAATCCTTTTACAAGAGGAAGATAGACCAAAAACTGCATTCTCAGTTAACAATATTAAATATGAGTTCAATGCATGCCATTTGGGCTCAAAAATGCTCCGGCAATATTTCAGAGAGCTGTGGACGATATACTCAGGCAGTATATTGGCAAATTCTGCCATGTCTACTTAGACGATGTGATTATATTTTCGGAGACACCCGAAGAACACCTAAATCACATTGAAGTAATAATCAGGAATTTATCCGAAGCTTATATGCGTATAAGTAGTGAAAAAAGTAAATATTTCATGGAAAAAGTTGATTTCCTTGGGTACGTCGTTTCTTACAATTAAATTAAGACACACCCGGATAAGGGGAAATCAATTAAGGAATATCCCGAACCCAAGACTTTACGTCAGCTAAGCAGTGTTGGCAAGTAAGTTACACGAAGTAAGTTACTCGTTTAGTTACGCGTAACTTATATGAATTAGTTACGCCCAATATTTGGCGTAACTAATGTAACTAATGTAACTAAATGTAACTAACTGTAACTAAATAAAACTAACTCTTACTTAATAATAAAAAATAAAAAAATCACATTTCATCCCGAATCCCAATCGACTATTGACAAAATTCTTTTATAAGCAAGTGCAACAGCAACCTGGCAAGGAATACATATTGAAATTACTATGTTCCTGATGAAAAGGAAATCTAATAAAATATTATATTCTTGGAGCATACAATAGATTTTTACTTACATTTGAAGTTTTCCGTTCTTTCTTGAGACTCCTGGACATTTCTTTGTGTATTCTCATTTATTTTTGTATGGTAAATTCAGATTTGATCTCAGATTTGGTCTCAAATTTCAGATTTAGCTCGCCCAAAGGAAATCAAACGAGATCTATTTTGTTTTATTATTTTTAATTTTTTTTTTTGCAGAAATATAGTAATTTAAAAATGTATTCCTTGCTAGGTTGCCGTTGCGACAGCTGGCAGCTGGTCCAGCTTTGCCCTAAAAACATCCGATCATTCGATCGGGTTTGTGGGCAGAACTTCTAAATTTCAATTTAACATAAAATGTGAGTTTTTGTATTTGAAAAATTCTATTAGTTATAGTTAGTTACATTTAGTTACAATAAGTTACATTAGTTACATTAGTTACGTGTAACTAATTAAAATTTCAAAGTTACGCGTAACTATCCAACACTGCAGCTAAGAAGTTTTTTAGGACTATCTGGTTATTACAGAAAATTCATTCACAACTATGCAATGATAAGTAAGGGACTTACCAAATATTTAAGAGGGAATGAAAAGTTAAGTAGCAAGCGGATAGACATACAATTAGACGCAGAAGGTAAAAAGGCATTCCAATTATTGAAAGATAAGCTTATAGAGGAGATAGTGTTGAATCAGCCAGATTTCAGTAAACCTTTCGAATTAACCACTGATGCTAGTAACTCAGCTGAAAGAGAGTTACGCTACCAATGAAAAAGAATTGCTAGCTATTGTGTGGAGTTTAAAAAATTTGAGGAATTACCTCTATGGTACAAGTGGCATCCATATATATACGGACCACCAACCATTGACATTCGCTATGTCAGATAAGAACCCAAACGCAAAGTTGAAACGATGGAAGGCTTTCATAGAAGAATACGATCCAGTGATAACCTATAAACCTGGAAAAGAGAATGTATTCGCAGATGCTCTTAGTAGACAGAAGTTGAACATAATAAATTCGGATTTAGCAACCTTACATAGTACTCAAAGTAGTCCAGTTGAAGAAATTAAAAGATAAAGAGGAAACGTAAACAGATTTAAAAATCAATTAATATTTCAAAAAGGAAATGAAAATAGTATAGTTAGCAAACAAGTACATACAGGATATTGGCGACATACTGTTATTTATAAGGATGATGGTATTTTTAATAAATTAAAGGAAGTTATTAAGAATGGTTTAAAAGCAATACATACAACAGAAGAAACATTGCTTAAAATAAAGGAACGGCTATTTTTAGAATACCCAACAACAAATTTTGCTTACGTAGCCAATTTGGTAGAATACGTCATTGATAAAGATGCACAGGTCTTAATAATTAAGAGTGAACACGACAGAGTACACCGTGATTCTAGGGAAAACTTTAAGTAAATATCAAGCAAATATTATTGGCCAGAGTGTTATAAGGAATTATTAGCTTACACAAAAGGTTGTTCAGTTTGCAAGGAAAATAAGTATGATAGGTATCCAATTCAGTATAAAATCGGAGAAGCTCCAATTCCGAAGAAAAGGGGGGAGCACATACACGCAGACATCTACTATATAGATAATGATCAATTTTTGAATATGATAGTTTCTTTTTCAAAGTTTCTAATAGTAAGACATATTGAAAATAAAATTGACGCTAAGGACAAACCAATCGAAAAAATACCAACATTCGATAATGTTGGGGTTCTGATATCTGACTACGAAAAGACTCTTTGTAGCCCTTCAGCAAAGCTAGATTTAGAAAGACTTGGTATCAAACACGAAAAGGTTCCTCCAAATCACAGCAAAAGTAATGGTATGATCGAAAGAGTGCATAGCACAATGACAGAACTTATCCGTATAACAAAAACGGAAATTCATGCGAGAACTAAGGCTATAATGCCATTTGACGTAAAAAAATATAATGAATCCATTCATTCGGTAATCAACCTTCAACCCATGAACGTTTTTCAAAATTTTGAAAAGCATGTAGGTACATTTGACAGTTGTATTAAAAGAAACTAAAGATAAAACCTTTTCGTATTTTAATAAAAATAGAACAGAAATAAAATTTAAACCGGGACAAAAAGTTCACGAAAAATCCACACGTAGACAGGGTAAGGTTAAACCTTTTTATAAAAAAAGAATAGTAAAAAAGGATAGGGAAGAATTATAATAGACAGTAAAGATAGAATAATCCATAAAGATAATATAAAAAATTAAAATAGTAAATTCATCATAGAGAGTGTAAATGTAGGCGATGGTAAACTAAAAATACCTAACCAAGTCGTATTATATAATCAAAGATATAAAATCGTAAATTTTAAATTAGAGCTAAATAATATATATTGTAAAGTAAATAATGAAACAAATTGTCTTACAGACTTGTTAAATAATAATAAGGCTAACTACCATAAAATCAAAGAAAATAACCCAACTGTAAAAGTAATTAAAGATGGAATTATTTTTGTAAGTGGTGACAAAACCACAATAAATAATAAGGTTTACATAGGAACATATCTTGTTCAATTTGAAAATAATGTAACAATAAATTTTAAACAGTACGAAAACAAAAGAACGAAAATAATTACACATGTTAAAATGAATGTACCATTAGAGATAACCATTTTGAAATTTAGAGTCTGATGACGAAAAATTAAAATTTTCAAATATTTATATGGTGAGACTATATATTGAAGATATAAAGGAACACCCTGTATTGTGGGGTATAACTTTAAATATTCTAATTGTACTAAACATTTATATAAGTATTAAAATACTTAAGATTTTAAAAATAAGACAACAAGAAAAATGTAAAAAAGACTTTGAGATGGCAACACTAAAATGTTTGGAAGAAACAAGGAGATATATTAATGAGCGATCGGGACGATCACTACAGAAGTAAGAGGGGAGTTAACAACCCCATTTTTGCATGATTCAATCAAAGCAATACACAAATACTTAATTCAAATATTTTGTCATCAACTGACACATTAGAGTATAAAATCTGATTACTTTGCTTTTATTACATCCATCGAAGCCCAAAGAATCACTTTCGATCTCGATATTGTGGGATCCAAATCATATTACCACTTTCGATCTCAATACCGTGGGATCATTTCACAAAATGATTAATAAGATAAGATAAACGCACGCACTCAGATTGGGAATCTTTGTACCATTGTATTGAGTAATTCAGTCAGACAAGAGAGCTATCTCAGAGGAGTTCTAGCTCAGACGCGTTCTATCCCATCTCAAGCTCTTTATATAATTTTTGTACCAATAGTTTAAGTTGAATTTAAATAAAAAGTTTTTTAAAAAGTTCTAAACCGAATAAAAAACTTAATTCGCGTATCGACTCAAATGAAGTCAAAATAAATTGTTTTTAAATTGTTTAAACCAAGTTTATTGGACTTCACGCCGTTCAACACCTATCTGTTATCGAGTATGATCTTTGAACAGATTCACTCAAAGCGCTGCATTGGATAAATAAATTACCATGCGATTTAAAAACGTTTGTAGCGAATAGAGTCTCGTCTATACAAACAAACACCGAAGTCAAAAGGTGGAGACATGTTGAAACAAAGAATAACCCGGCTGATATTCTAAGTAGAGGAATAAAGCCATCAGCATTGGTTGATAACAAGTTGGGGCTGCATGGGCCGGAATGGTTGGCAAAACCTAGGTCGAGTTGGTCATCTGAAAAGTTTGTGCCAAATGTTTCAAATAGGGGGAGGGATGAGATGAAGGTTTTTGTGATAGCAAAATTAACAGAGCTCTTATCTATTTATGTGAAGTGCTGGAGAAGGAGTATTCCATTGATTGATTACACGTCTTCATTAGAGAAGGCGATTAATGTAATCAGCTATGTACTTCGATTTATCAATGCAACCAAAGCAAAGATAGAGCAACGAAAGGAAGATGAAAAGAGGGATGGTTAGAGACGGCGACGTTCTGTGCGTCAAGTGAAAAGAAGAAAAGAGCAGGTGAAAGTGCAGGATATACAGCGGTACTTTGCCAACCGTCCTGTGAAGAGATAATGAAATCAATGGGCCACCTGCTGAGAAAAGAGCAGGAAAAGTATTTTGCGAAGGAAATCACGAGCAAGAGCAGGATAGAATCCTTAAAGCCAATCGTAGATAGTGAAAAGATTCTGGGAGTTGGAGGGAGATTGGAAAGAGCAGAGATGGAATACGAGAAAAAGCATCCAGCTATCCTGCCAAATGGTTCTCGTTTGGCTTGGTTGATCATGAATAATGCGCATACAGCAACGAAGCATGGAGCAGTGCAGATCATGATGCAGTACATTCGTCAGAGATTCTGGATGCCGAAGCTCCGAAGTGAGCTGAGGAATTACTTGCATAAGTGTTTGGTTTGCGTGCGGTATAATCATCGTTTTGAGGTGCAGTTGATGGCTGATTTGCAATCGGAGAGAGTAACAGCAGGGAAGGCTTTTCTACACACAGTGGTAGACAGAGCAGGTGAGCAAATAATATGACGGAAATGTTGGGTTTCCGTCTTTGTTTGCCTCAAAACGAGAGCAGTGCATATAGATTTGGTATCAAATCATACATCAGTGGCGTTCATTGTTTGTTTCGAAAGATTCATAGCAAGAAGGGACAGGTGTGGAAGGTTATATAGCGACAATAGTACAGCATTTGTCGGTGAAGCGAAGGAATTGCAGAAAGCGAAAGAGCGTTGGTTAGTTAAGGATACATTTGAACACTTTAGTTTGAATGAGACGGAATGGAAGGAGCGAAAGACTATGCTTGCACACTTCTGGAGCAGATGGAAGGAAGAGAACTTGTCTACTCTACACGAGAGGAAGAAATGGTGAAAGGAGAAATATGTCTTAAGAGAAGGACAACTCTGCATAATCAGGAGCGAAAATTTCCCACCATATCGGCGTGGTATGGGCTTATAAGAAGCGTGGTTCTGCAAACAGCGAGTAATCAACTTACGAGACCGGTACAGAAGATCTGCATCTCACCAATCAGCGAGCTGGAATGATTTATATATTTAAAAAAAATTTTATTGAGCAGAGATATAATATGTAAAATAAAAGCGAAAGGGGTGGAAAACCGTGGGTATTCACCGGGACTGAATCGCATGAGTTCTGGAAACTCTGCATTCGATAGTCACATATGTATAAGAAGGTAAAATTAAACGTAAATAAAACTTAACGAAAGAGTGCTTGTTCCGCGAACAAGTACGAAAGAGAGTTACTCTTAAGCAGGATTTTGAACTGAGAAGGAATAAATGTGCTAAGAGGTTTTTTTATAATATTTGTTCCACTCTAAATTATTGTGTTTTATTTAATTCATATATTTTGTTATTCGAGATGAGTTATAAAGTCCATTGGGCTACGATACGCATTTAGAGTAATGTAATGTTTTACACGCGGTCATGGAAGTAAAATGTTGTTAGACCGAAAAATATATTTTCGGAGTACCTGGCTCATTTTTAGGGATTAAAGAAAAATGCTTTATTTGTGCATTTTTGTTTTGTTTTTTTATTGCTTCTCAGAAACATTCTCTATCTGATTAGTACTTTGTTGGGCCTCCTCTTGCTTTTATTACAGCTGCACACCGGCGAGACATTGACTCAGATAGGTTTTCCCATGTGGATGCATTTATGGTGTTCCAGGTCCGGATAAGTAAATTTTTTAAGTTTCCAAATGACACTGGACGCTTCTTGGCAACCTTGAGTTTCATTATTGGCCAGATATTCTCAATTGGATTGAGATCTGGACTGTAGGGAGGCCAACTTAATACATCGACATTATTTTCTTCAAAGTACTTTTTAACCTTAAAACAAAATTCAAATATTATTTTTAGTCAAAGAAGTTCTTACTTACTTACTTACTTATGTTGGCGCCACTGGAGCGTGGTACTCCAAGACCTTGCTGAGAATGCCCCTCCAGCCGGCTCGATCTCTAGCCTGCTGTCTCCAATTTCGTACTCCAAGTTGACGGATGTCTCCCTCTACCTGGTCACTCCATCTAAGATGAGGTCTACCTTGGCTTCTGACTCCCTCGGGTTTGGCGTTGAAGACGAGCTGGAGCGTCGATGTCCATTCGCTCTACATAGCCCAGCCATCTTAGTCTTTGGATTCGAATTTTTCTGTCTAGGCTTATGTCGCTGTACAGCTCGTACAGTTCATTGTTATATCTTCTTCTCCAAACGTTGTTTTCGCGATTTACGCAGACAGGACCATAGATCGTACGCAGAACTTTTCTCTCGAAGACTCCAAGTGAATTTTCATCCGATTGGGAGAGGGTCCATGCTTCCGCACCATATAGCAGGACCTTGGTTCTTCTCGATAGGTTCTTCTCCTCAATTGCTTACTCAGCCCAAAGAAACAGCGATTAGCAAGAGTTAGTCTGCGTTTGATTTCAGCGCTGATGTTGTTGCCTGTGTTTACAGCAGTGCCCAGGTAGACAAATTCACTGACTACCTCGAAGTTATACCTATCAATGGTTACGTTCTGACCAAGTCGGTGGTGGGATTGGACTTTTGTTGATGAAAGCATATACTTCGTCTTGTCCTCGTTTATTTTCAGCCCCATTCTGCTTGCTGCTGACTCCATAGTAGTGAAAGCACCAGTTAATGCTCGCTTTGTTCTTCCTATCACGTCTATGTCATCAGCAAACCCAAGTAATTGTGTCGATCTATTGAAAATGGTGCCTGATGTACTGGCATGGGTGCTCCGTATTACATTTTCAAGCACAATATTAAAACAGCTGCATGACAGTGCGTGACCTTGTCTTAGCCCTCTGGTGGTTTCGAAGGTTTCAGTAGAGTCTCTACCAACTTGGACGGAACAACGAGCATTCTCCAACGTCATCCTGATAAGGCGGATCAGTTTAGCAGGGATTCTAAAGTTAGACATGGCACGATACAGTTCAACTCTATTAACACTGTCGTAGGCGGCTTTAAAATCGACGAACAGGTGGTGGGTGTCGATGTTATACTCTTGGGTTCTCTCCAGGATCTGGTGTAATGTGAATATTTGGTCGGTGGTAGATTTTCCAGGTCTGAAGCCGCATTGGTAAGGACCTATCAGGTCGTCAGCAAACGGCTTGAGACGTTCACATAAAACGCTGGACAGGATCTTATAGGCGATGTTTAAAAGGCTTATGTCTCTATAGTAGGAGGCGGTCTCCTTTTTGTTAATCGGACAGATGGTACTGAGATTCTACTCATCGGGCATACTTTCCTCCGACCATATTTTGCAGATGAGTTGGTGTATGCTCCTGACCAGGTCATCTCCAGCGTGCTTAAGAAGCTCCGCTTGAAGGCCATCACATCCAGCTGCCTTATTTATCTTTAGTCTGGTGATGGCTACTTTGATTTCATTTTGGTCGGGCGGGTGTAGTTCGTGGTCGTCATCTAGATTAACTGGAACAAGTTGATCTTGGGCGGGATCTTGGCTGTCATCGCCATTTAGCAACCGGTTAAAGTAGTCTCTCCAGGTGGCTAACATCGCCTGCGTTTCCACTATGGTATTTCCATCCTGATCTTTGCAGGGCCCAGGGCGGCTTGTGAAACCGGATGTAGACTGTTTCACTTTTTTATAGAAGTTTCGTACCTCTTTTCTGCAAAAACATCTCTGCATCTCCTCGACTTCGCGTTGCTGGTGTTCTTTTTTCTTTCTCCTGAGTAGACGTTTCTCAACTTTCCTTCGCTCAACATAGAGATTTCTGGATGCTCTAGTATCTCTCTGGAGCCACGACTTGTATGCCTCCGTTTTGGCTTTGTTTGCCTGAGCACATTCGGAGTCGAACCAGAGGTTTCTGGGGGGTGGATGTGAGAAGCCCAATACCTCTGACGCAGCACTTCTTATGGCTTGTTGACATAGCTGCCATTGGTCTTCCGGGTTCATGTCATCAGTCGAAGGATTTCTCGCAAGCTCAAGGGATACGCGGTCGGCATAGGCAGCGGCGGTCTCTTCCGATTGAAGACGTCCAACATTGAATTTCCTAGGTGTAGTCGGTGTTCGCCTAAGAACTTCCATGGAGATCCGTACCCTAAGTTTTGCACCGACTAGGTAGTGGTCCGAATCGATGTTTGCTCCTCGGAATGTACGGACATTCATAATGCTGGAGGAGTGTCTTCCATCAATCACAACATGGTCGATTTGGTTGCAGGTTCGACCATCTGGCGATCGCCATGTGCCCTTGTGGATGTCGGGACGTGGGAATCGCGTGCTGCTCAGCACCATGTTTTTTCCCGCTGCAAAATCGATGAGCCTGAGTCCGTTGTCGGAGGTCGTGTCGTGCAGGCTGTGTTTTCCGATCTTCATACCAAAGACGTCCTCTCTCCCAATTTTGGCATTGAAGTCTCCCAAGAGAATTTTAATGTCATGTTTTGGGCACTGCTCATATGTTTTGGCGAGGAGCTCGTAGAAACATTCTTTGGTAGCGTCGTCTTTCTCTTCTGTAGGGGCATGGGCGCTAATTAGGCTTATGTGGTGGAATTTGGCCTTAATGCGGATCGTTGTCACTCTCTCGCTGACTTCGCGAAAGCTCAAGACCTTTTGCCTAAGTCTTCCTCTGACAGCGAATCCGCACCCAAACAAGCGCGATCTCCCATCAAGGGGGCATTTCCCATAATAGAAATTACAGTCCTCTGTAATTCTCAGGCCCGGTCCATCCCATCGCATCTCCTGCAGGGCTGTTCTATCAGCGTTGAGACTGGCGAGGGTCTCGGCTAGCTGCTCGGCTTTACGCGGCCTGTTTAGCGTACGCACGTTCCACGTGCATATGCGTAAATCGTTGTCCGTTTTTCGTTTGCGGGGGGGGGGGGGGGGGTCGTCAACATTTTTGGTTCTTTCATACGAGGCATTTGCTGCGGTTTTCATCACAATTGAGTTTTCCTTTCATGACCGGCTTGTGAGGCCTGTGCATGACATATAGATCTTTGTGGTGGTTGGATCTTCAGAGCGTATCTCTTTCTTCCTGCTCCTAGTTCCTGAGAAGATAACTCAGGTATCTACAACCTATGGATCCGATGGATCCAACGTTCGTCGTTAGTTCAACTTTCGGCTATCCAGCAGGCACCACTTGGAGGTGACGATACGACTTTGCCCACCAAAGAAGTTCTAGCTTATTTAAAAGCCTGAAATTAATCTTTAATGTTAAAAAAAAAACAAGTTTATACTAACAATTTGGGCTGTATGACAAGGAACATTGTCCTGTTGAAAAATAAATCTGCACGTGTCACCAAAAACCTCCAGCGCAGAGGGCTCAAATTCATTTTTTAGCACCCGTAGGTAAACTTCTGCAGAGACTTTCGATTTTGGAAAGACCATTCTACCTTTTTCATCTCCAGAGAAGCATAACCAGACCATCACACCTTCAGTTTTGGGGGCATCCGTAAGATGCATTCAGAGCTTAGTCTTCCCATTGGTTCTCTTCGCGCAAGAATCTTCCCATCTCCAACATGCAACTTAAACTTTGATTCGTCGGAGAAGATAAAGTTGTTCCACATGTTTTGAGTCCAGTTAAGATGCTCCTGAGCCCAGGCCAATCGTTTTTCTCTGACTCTTATTGGAAAATCCGGCTTCTGTACTGGCTTGAGTGCTCTAAGTCCAGCTTTTACGAGCCTTTTCCTCACTGCGCTTGACGAAATAACTTTTCCTGTAGCTCGACAAAGATCGTTTTTAAGATCCACTGAAGTCTTGAACCGATGCCGCCTACCTTGCAGCGCCAAAAAACGATCTTCCACTAGGGTCGTCTTTTATGGCCACCCTGAGCCCTCTTTCCTGCTGGTAGTCCCGGTCGCACGATATTTTTTTTCAAATTCCATGCCACAGTTTATTGAGCAACATTTAATATTTTGGAAATTTCACGAGTTGTCAAATTCAGACGTGACAGACAAAAAATATTGGCTTTGCAGTCCGAGCTTCTTTTTAAATTTTTGTTCACTTAATCACTTCGGTTTGCTTCGGACTGCTATCACGAGATCAATGCACCTCTTCTTTATAGCAATATCGACTTGTATGTACTTTTTGAACAACATTTTGCTACCTAATGCAAACAAATCTCGTTCCTCTCATAAATTCCAAGAACTGCGCCGGAAAAGGATAATAAAGATTTTGACCAAAATTTTTCGAACGGCACTGTATGTTTTTCTTCTTTGCGCTTCTTATTCCTTTATTTACTTTTACATTGGCGCGTCTTGAACCAAAATTAACAATTTAAAAAAAATTTATTTTTCTCAATTGAACATTTACCACAATTTCCCGTTATTTTCATAATTCATTTTGTAATTTGTGTGGTGTGTTCAAAATTTATTTCGGGAAAACCTTGTTATTATAAAATCAATTGTTGATCGATGATATCAAAATCAAAAAAGAATGAATTACTACAAAAAAATCAATATTGAATCTTGTTGGATTGAAATTCGGAAATGTTCATCATTACATTGAATCGTGTAAAAAATTGTTCATATTTAGCAAAAAACACAATATAAATAAAGCGAAGTTTTTCCTCATAGTTATTATAGGCACAGTCAAGTCATAGTCGCATTTAAGTTTAAGTCGCAGTCAACCGGAGCGTGGGGAAAAGTCAAAAATTGTCTTTTAAGTTGCGGATCGAACTATAACTGTGCCAACAATAATACAAATTTTGTTTTATTATAGTAAAGGCCAACAAAATGCCCTAAGTGAATCCATTTTGAGTGCGACCTTAAAAGAGAATGACCAAGTCAATATTGCTCTCAATTTACCAGTTGTTTCCACCAATCGGAGAAGTGTTGGATACATTTAATTTACATGAAGTAAAATATTCCTTAACTAGCTGACCCGCGAACTTCTGTTCGCTAAAATTCATCAAATATTGAAAATAATAATTCTTTCATATGCATTAAGTAAATAGCTGATATTTTACACTTTTTATTTATGTGTATAGATACTGTGTAATTTTAAGTTAATTAGGCTTATCAGCTATCTGACTGTGAAAATCCCGTCAAAATCGGCCCATAAATAAGAAAATTAAAATACCCTAAATTACTCCTAACAACATCAGCTATCCGCAAGTGAAAATCCCGTCAAAATCGGTTAAGCCGTTTCTGAGATTAGCCGGAACAAACAGACAGACAAACAGACAAAAATTTTAAAAATTGCGTTTTTGTTCTAAGTACCGTTTATACTTTCATACGCATTAAGTAATAACTGATATATTGAAAATACAAACAGACACTTCATTTTACTTTTATACGTACGTATAGATGTGTAAAGATTATTACTTTATCAGCTATCTGCCTGTGAAAATGTCTTCAAAATCGGCCCATAAATAAGATTTTTTGAAAATTGCGACCGCAGCGTCACCTAGAGGAGTAAATAAAATAGCCTTAGTTATTCCTTACAACATCAGCTATCCGCCAGTGAAAATCCCGTCGAAATCGGTTAAGCCGTTTCCGAGATTAGCTGGAAGAAACAGACAGACAGACAGACAAAGTTCGAAGTACCGTATACACTTTTATACGCATTTAGTAAAAAACTGATATTTTGAAATTACAAACAGACACTTCATTTTTATTTATGTGTATAGTGTATAGATAAATAAATTCCTTGGTTAAATATGTGGGTTAAGTGATCAAACGAACAAAAACGTACTATTTTTCATTGAGTTGAAAATTGAATACTATGGAAATAAAATTGTTAACGATTGATCTAACTGTTTTCTTAACTAGTCTTGTTATTTCGATCCCGGCGTTATACAGGGTGATTCACCAGCGTTGTGCCAAAAAGCTAGAGCGTGTAGGTTAAGTTGAGACAAGAAAAAAATCGTATGGGAGGGTGGGGTCTATTCCCCTCCGTTTAGCCGGGAGGTGCAAGTTTCTGAAAAATTGACTTATTTTGTAAAAAAAAATATTTAAAATCAACGGGTTCGTTTACAACACCGTGTTATACCTTTTTGGAAAGCCAAAAACTTCTCCTTTTATTTCGTTTTTAAATTAAATTGTTTTAACGAATAGTTTAAAAAATATAAATTTTCAAACTCAAAATTTTGAAAAAAAATTTGAAAAAATAATTTTAAAACTAATTTTTTTCAAAATTTTACGTATTTAAGTATAATTTTTGTTCTCAGAATTCAACGCTTCCATTAATTTTTAATCCAACACTGAAAACCGTATGGCTCTACGACTTTTTGTTGCCAAGGTATTCAAAAATAACCGAACCTACTTCTTCACAAAAACACGAAAAAATTGGCTAAATGGTCACTTGTGCCATCCCGTAAGGCTAGGTTTTCTTGTTTTTGTGAAGAAGTAGGTTCGGTTATTTTTGAATACCTTGGCAAGAAAAAGTCGTAGAGCCATACGGTTTTCAGTGTTGGATTAAAGATTAATGGAGGCGTTGAATTCTGAGAACAAAAATTATACTTAATTACGTAAAATTTTGAAAAAAATTAGTTTTAAAATTATTTTTTCAAATTTTTTTTCAAAATTTTGAGTTTGAAAATTTATATTTTTTAAACTATTCGTTAAAACAATTTAATTTAAAAAGAAAATAAAAGGAGAAAATGTTGGCTTTCCAAAAAGGTATAACACGGTGTTGTAAACGAACCCGTTGATTTTAAATATTTTTTTTTACAAAATAAGTCAATTTTTCAGAAAATTGCCCCTCCCGGCTAAACGGAGGGGAATAGACCCCCCCCCTCCCATACGATTTTTTTCTTGTCTCAACTTAACCTACACGCTCTAGCTTTTTGGCACAACGCTGGTGAATCACCCTGTATAAAAATAATATTTTCATTCTTATAGAGGCGTCAATTACTTATGAGAGGACTTATTCAAAGAAGATGTTCAGAAAGCTATACAACCTCATTGAAATCCCGGGAAAAATTGTTAAGCTGAAGAAAAATTTTAAAAGTTTAAGCTGCGTAGTTTTCCTGAATATATTGTTTTGAATTTCTTTGTTTTGATGTAGTTTGGTATTGACGATGAAACTTTATTAGATTCAACTGCAAACAACTTAGTTTACTGATTTCAAATACAGTCAAGTTCAGGCGTATCGCCTAAGTCTGCCTTCTCGACAACAGTCTTAACTTTCCAATTCCAATGATCCCAAGTTACAGCATATTATTGCTTTCTAAATGTGCTTATATATTATCGCAATTTCTTTTTCTTTCTTAGAAATTTAAATTTCTCTTGCAAAACACAATTTGGTAAATATTATTTAAGAAGGTCTTCTTTTCTCTGGAATCAAAGAAGATATTTGAGAGCTGCTTCCCAAAAAATAAAAGTAGTTCCTGTTTTCTTTCTTTTCAGTCCGATACACTACATAAGTCAGCTAAAGGTTAGCATTTAATACTAGGACTTTAGAGAAAAACTTGGTACTGCATATCCCATCTCAGGAGGATGATATCCGAGTAATTGACAAAGCTAAGAAGGTTTTGCATGGATCTACTACGACAAGATAACCTGGCAAGAATAAGGCAAACAAGATTAATCCGCTCCAGGAACAACAAAATAGCCAACGTGATTGTTGAAATGCAGGAATCTGAGGATGTGCCGTGTATACTGAAGAATGCTGTAGAACTGATAAAACAGTCTGATTCATCGGGACTATACGAAAGATACAAGAGAAAAACGGAGGCGACTAATACAAATAAAATCACAAATAAACACAAAAACAGAAATACTAAAGTACTTATTCGCGGTCAAAAATAACAAATAAACAATAAAACATTCTTATAAAATACTTTTAAATCTAACACTTTAAAGTTTGAACCGAATTTAATCTAGTTATTAATTAAAAAATAAAAAATGTTCCTTTATTGACCACAATGTTTTTTTTTTCAATGTTTGTTTTTTCATAATGGTAGGTAAATTTCGTGTTGATTACAGTAACATTCGGGGGCTGAGAAAGAATTTTTATGCAGCATACGTTCATACTGCAAAATACAGGCCAGCTGTTTTGGCATTGAGTGAAACCCAAATAGGTGAAAATTCTGATCCGTTGGAATTTAATCTACACGGGTACAACTTAGTGCCATTATTCTTCGCTTATCACGGCCTAGCTGTATACGTTAGAAATGATGTTGCTTACCAGCTTCTACCACAATATGGTCAGTGTTCAAACACTGACTTTAATTTCATGTGGTTTAAATTCACCGTCCAAAAGCACATCACCCATATATGTTTTATTTATAGAAGCCCGGGTCTGGACAGGGTCTCGACTTTTAACGAATTCGATGCGCCGTCGGACTCAATCCAAAGAATTGTTTCCCATTATCCTCGCACTGAAATCGTTGTTACGGGCGATTTCAATGTACACAATTGTACGTGGCTTCGATATTCTGGCCAGACAACACCCGAAGGAAGGTATGCCGAGATTTTCGCTGAGGTCAACAACTTAACTCAGCTTATTGACAAGCCGACAGGAATCCCTGACATTGCAGGCCACACGCCACACACCCTTGACTTGTTTCTTACATCTCATCCTGATAAATACATTATTGATGTATTATCGCCCCTAGGCACGTCGGACCATTGTATCATTTCAGCTATTTTCTCGTACTCCAACAGTCCAGTTAAAGAAAAAATCCCAAGAAGAACCGTATGGAAATACGAGAAAGCCAACTGGGACGGTCTTAACAATTTTTTCGGTAACTTTAACTGGTCACTATGTTTCCTCTATAGTGACGTAGACTCCAGCGCTGAAATGATTACAAACATTATTCTCTGCGGGATGAGAAATTTCGTTCCGAATAGGACAAAAAGTATCAAACCAAAAGAGAATTCATGGTTCGACTTGAGCTGTAAAAAGGCTATCGAGGTAAGAGAAGTAAGTTTCCGATGTTATAAAGCCAACCCTTCTGAGGAAAACCGGAATAAGTTCAAACAAGCAAGGAAGTCCTGCAATGCTCATATTCAAAAAACCAAATTTTTACATGAGCAAAAATTACGGCAAAAAATACTACAATGTCCCAAAGGTAGTAAGAATATTTGGTCATTTGTAAAAAACGTTCGCAACTCCACTACGTCCTCGGTTCCGACGCTTGTCAACAATGACACTCCTGTGGTATCCACTCAAGCAAAAGCTGACTTATTCGCAGCGCAGTTTGCAGCCAATTCGACACTACCACAGAGTGACATGACTCCTCCTGTTCTTGAGAGCGTAAATGGTTCTATGGGACAAATCTCCTTTCGCACTCGATCAGTTGCAAGAGTTCTAAAAGATCTCGATATACACAAATCCGCTGGTCCGGATAGTATCTCCCCAATAGTTCTGAAGAGGGGTGCTTCCACGCTGGCAAAAAGACTGCGTAAGCTTTTCCATCTCTCCTACTCTACAGGTATCTTTCCGAGTGGATGGAAAACTGCATTTGTCCAGCCCGTTCCAAAAAAAGGCGTATCTTCATCTCCCTCAAACTACCGTCCAATTGCACTTATGTCCCTTCTTTCCAAGGTCATGGAAACTCTGATAAATTTTCAGATCAAGAAATATCTTGAGAAACGAAAACTTCTTAATGACCGGCAGTACGGTTTTCGTTGCAATAGGTCCACTGGTGATATGATGGTATATCTCACCGAACAGTGGAACCAATTTTTACATCGTTTTGGAGAAAGTAAGATTATTGCGCTCGATATTTCAAAAGCATTTGATAGAGTCTGGCACCAGGCTCTTTTATCGAAAATGCGTGCATTTGGCATCGATGAAACCCTTCTTCGATGGATTAGAAATTACCTTTCGGACCGTTCAATTCGCGTTGTTTTGGACGGTTTTCAGTCTGCTACCCACAAAATAAATGCTGGTGTGCCCCAAGGCTCTGTTCTGTCTCCGACACTCTTTCTTATTTTTATTAATGATCTCTTGTCTAATACTTCTAATCCACTAAATTGTTTTGCTGACGACAGTACTCTCATGTTCTTCGGACGTGGAACTGCAACGGCAGCGTATGATAAGCTCATTAAATTCCGATGTGGACAGCATTGTACAATGGGGAATTATCAACCGTGTGGAATTTAATGCTTCAAAAACTCAATGCTGTCTTCTGTCGTTAAAGCATAACCTAAACCTCTATGCCACTATCCATGAGTGGCACTAGCATTGAGGAAACCGAACAGCTTTGCGTTCTAGGTAGGTGTATTACGAACCACCTCTTGTGGAACGATCACATATTTGACGTCGCCAAAAATGCCGCAAAATGCTTAGGTTTCCTAAATCGATGTAAGAAATATTTTTCCCCTTCTGATCTGGCTACAATATACAAGGCATACATTCGCCCAAAGCTTGAGTATAATTCGCATATCTGGGCAGGTGCTCCTGTCACTCACTTGCGTCTCCTGGATAGGATCCAAAAAAGGGCCTTAAAACTGTTACGGTAAATTTTACCGCAACAAAAACTTCCCTTCGGTCGTTCTTTTTCCCTTTTCTTTTCTCGTTGTGGCTGCAAAATATTGGCGAGGTTGAGGGCAACCATGGTCTCATCAACCAGTGGTGTACCTAGCCGTATCTTGCAAAAGCAACAAAAGCAGGTGTTCGAGTACGACGTTCTAAACGAGAAGAGAGCCGGCGGATGAGCCGAAGAAGTAACGAGTCAGGTGGACTCTTACTTACCGATATAAAATGAGCAACAACAACTAAACCCCTTCTTATAATTATCTATCCATTTTTTAAATCTTACTTAACGTAACGTAATTTTAACCTTAACGTAAAATAACGTAAATTTGTTAAATGTACAAAATGGGTTTTTAACGCGTTTAGATTAGTTTTATAGAATTTTTAAAATAATGATTAAAGTAACGCTCCTCTCTGTATCTCCAAAAATAGTTTGTTAAATAATTCACGCTTCGAATCCCGCGCGATAGTTGTAGAGTAGTAGGAAAAAGCCTAGTTCAGACTCCTCTTCAATTTTAATTCTTTTCAATTTTTCTCGAAAATTGTTTTAGTTGGAAAATAGTCTGAACTCGTCCATAATGTTTCGACAAGTTTTGGAAACACATCCAATAACTTGTCGAAACGTTGTTTGTGTGCGTGAGAGTATGTTCTGGCAAGTTTTGGAAACACATCCAACAACTTGTTGAAACCGTGTTTGTGTGCGTATGAGTATGTTTCGTTAGATCCCACGACGGTTGTTTTCTAGGAGAGCGTCATGCTTCCAGAAAGCCGTGACCGATGATCTCGAAACGAATGGTTGTGTTGTAGCGTTGTATGTATGGGTGAATGATTGGAATGGACGAGGGAAGAAAGTGGTTGTTAAAAATTAGCTTGGAAGGCACTCTGGTGAGAGACTTACAAGCGGGAATACAAAATTTGGAAAAACAAAAAGATCGAGAAATTTTGAGGAGGAAAAAAAATCGAGGAGGAGATAGATTGACTTAAAATTTGGATCGAGGATAATTGGGGACGAAAAACTAGGATTCGAGTCGTGAAGGTTTTTAAAAAGGAGATAGGAGAAAGGAGACAGGAGACATTAAACAGAGATAAATAGTTTGTGTGCGATTTTAGATGTAAATATATATATTTGTAATTCCAAATATATATATTTATATTCAATCGACTTTGTATACGAGATTTCCGGGACGCGCTTAGTTTTTTTTTTATTAAAGACCCATTTTCATTTTGCATTTTTTTTTTTTTTTTTTCTTCTTTATATTATTTGCTTTTACTTTTATTTAATTTAAATTTCTACCTTGTTAATTTTGCCTCGAGCCAAACGGCCATATTTACATTGTTTAACTTTTTTTTATTTGAAAAGACTTTTGGGTTTTAGTCCAGGGATCTTCTGTCCCAAGGTTTCCCAAAACAATAAAAATAACTATTTACACTTTACTCTCTTTCTTTTTATTTAAAACATCGCTTCCTCAAATTCTATAATTAGTTTTGGAATTTTCTAATTCGGTTTTACAAAAAAATTCCTGGCGCCTAACTTCTTTTGCACCCTACTGTGCAAACATATATTCCCTTCTTTTGATAAACTATTTTGATTGCGGAATCAATCAAGTTTATCAAAAGAAACACAAAATTCTTCCACCGAACCCACCCCAGCTGAGCAGCCGTGGTGACAGCTATTTTGATCAAGCTGTAATTGCACTTTTTTTTGTTTGCATCTTCTTTTCGCGTTATTCGTGTGTGGCCTATTTATTGATAGGTATCATTAGTAATTTCGTGTCGTGTGTCGCCGTCGGTGCGCGTCCAAATCTTATTTACTTGTTTTTTTTTTTTTTAATTGAATTGTTCGCGAGTAACAAGATCGAGTAGATTAATAAGTTATTTAAATTATTTCCCTCCCCTTATCGTATCGTGTACCGCGAAAAAAAAGTGCAATAAAGTGGTGCCCAACGTTAAGGGCCCAAAGTGGAAGAGTTTTTTTTTATTGTATTTATTGTGTTTTTTTTTCTCATTCTCTTACCAATCTTTTGAGTGGAAATCTAATTGATTTTTTATTATTATTGGTGTAGTGTTTTTCGTGGCCAAACAAAGTGTTGGGGAAGGAGTAGGCGGAGCAGAATTGGAAATCCAGCAAGCAGCAAGAGGCAGTAAATGCAGCAAGGAGTTTTGGTGAAATTTTTTTTATTATTAGTGTTGTTAACTTGTTTTTTTTATTCTGTGTTGTCTACTGTTTTTTTTATTATTTCATACAACTTCTAAAATTCTTACTCTTGTGTTGTGGTATTTTTTTAAGAAGATATTTTGCCTTGTTTTTTTTGTTAGTAGGTATTGTTTTTTTCTCGCGTGGGACAGAAATAGCTATCGTGAAATATTTTTGTGCGTGTTTTGAGAATCGAGTGGAATTAAATTGAGTTAATTCCAGTGTTAGGTGATAGTTTTTTTCTTATTCCTTTTTTCTCCCGTGAGATTTTTTTTTTGTGTGTCATATATTTTGAGAATTGAGTGAAGAATATATTGAGTTTTTTTTGTGAGAATATTTTTTTTGGTTACTGAATTTAAGAAGTGATTGGTGTTTACGGTTGCCACCAACGTGAAAAATTTATCGTGAAAATTTAAATAGAGTTTTTGTTTATTTAATATCGGGCGAATATTAAAAAAAAAATAGTTTCTTGTTTTTTTTTTTTGAATATTTATTGAAGTGTAGGTAACAATATTATTTTTATATATAAAAATACAAATCTTTAAGGGTTGCCAAGTTTTTTTTTATTTTCATATAACTAGTAATTTTTTTTTTATTTTTCTCGTGTGTTATTAATCAGTTTTTTTTTAATATAAATATGAATATAGGAAGGTTAGCGCAGGACGAACTGGCCTATGAGATGAAGGTCAGGGGCTTAAAAGTAGGGTCGGTAGACGAAATGCGGAAAGCGTTGAGGTCATCGAGGTTGCTCGTTAAGAGGAACTCGATGGAAGTTAGTATGGTGTACCCGTTCACCTATGAGGAGGATAAAGATGCTATCGAAGCAAAAGTTGAGGAGATTAGGGGCCTTCTTAAAGTACCTCCGAAGAATCCAAAGTCTTCGGAGTACATTAAGATTGTAACAAAGATTGAGTGGTGTATAGGTAGGTTAGCTAGGACACCTTGTGAGGCAGACGACGAAGAAGATGCGATTAGCTCACTTCGTAACAAGGTTTTGTGTTTGTTAGGAGATCTCACTGGTGATAGTGAGAATAGTGATAGGGAAGAGGAAGTTGAGAAAGAAAAGACTCCGGTTAAAAGGCAAACCCAACTTCAGGTACAAGTTGGTCAGACCCCAAGTGATGTGCGGTCTGCGTTAGGACTGGCTGGAGGGTCATTGCCTGAACCAAGTCGTTTTGGCAGTAGTCCTTCAGTCAGTGGTATTAATGTTAGGGTCCCATTACGACATAGGGTTGATAGGGGTGACACTTTTGCTGAACAAATGGTCGTTCAACAGAAATTCACCGAACGTGTAGGGAAGTGGGGGGTGAAATTTACTGGTGACTCTAATGGAGCATCAGTGAATTCATTCCTGGAAAGAGTGGAGTAACTTCGTCTGGCTAACGATGTTCCGGACTCCCACCTTTTCAAATCCGCTTCGGAGCTTTTGTCGGGTAGGGCCCTTATGTGGTTTAGGACGGTTAGGGAAGATTTAGGAGATTGGCAAGAACTCGTCAAGGATCTCAAAGCGGAGTTCCTTCCTGCGAATTACGATGATCTTCTTTTGGAAGAAATTAATCGGCGTTCGCAGGGAAAGGATGAAACTTTCGGCGCGTATCTTGCCACTATGAGGACATTGTTCCGAAGATTGTCGGAACCTTTATCAGAGGGAAGAATGTTATCTATATTGAGGAAAAACGTAGACCCCTTTTATCAGGTTCAGATAGCGAGTGCCAAACCAAAGACGGTTAAGGAACTTGCTGTCTTAGGTAGGGAACTAGATACCCTTAAGGTAAATGTAGATAGTTTTACTCCACCAAGTAGAGGTAGGCATTTGTTGGAACCAGAATGTGGTTACCAACCGAGTTCGTCCGGACAACACCGAGTTGCGGATGTTGCTCCAGTCCCAGAGAACCCTTTTAGACAGGTAGTTAGGTGTTACAATTGTAACAGGGATGGGCATTTGGCACAAAACTGTTCTGTGCAAAGGAAGTGTTTCGGTTGCGGGGCTGTAGGTGTATATCGTAGGGACTGTAGGCGGTGTTCGGGAAATGGGGAACGGGCTCTTGTGTCAGCAGGACAGGAGACCCGTCGGCGTTAGTTAGGTCGTCTGCTGACGATCAGCTGGAACGTCAAGTTCACTTAAGTTTCACGTTAGCGGCAAGCGGTAGGGACACTAGACCATATTTAGGAGTTAGGGTTTATGGAGTCAAATTTTTGGGACTTCTTGATTCAGGAGCCTCTCGTACCATTGTGGGTGGTGACGGGTGGAAAATTTTGAAAGACTTAGGGCTTAGATTAGAAAAGAGTAGTGTTGGGTCAGTAGCGTTAGCAGATGGGGCAGGTGTAGGAGTAGCAGGGTCTATTTCTCTACCAGTGGAGGTTGAGAATAGATCCATTTTAATAGAATGTCTGGTTATACCGAATCTCCCACACCAATTGATCTTGGGTGCCGACTTTTGGGCACTATCGGGCATAGTCCCGGATTTGAGATCAGGTATGTGGAGTTTTTCGAGCCAGGAAATGGTGGCTTCGGTAACAGACATGATAGCGATTAGAGAAAAATCGGATTTGAACGATTTAGAAAATAAGAAGTTAGAACACTTGTTAGGAGAACTTTTTAAATCAATGACCGAGGGATTAGGGTGCACCAACTTAGTTGAGCACAAGATTAGGACGTCCGCAGAACCAATCAAACAACGATATTACCCTGTTTCGCCAGCGATTCAGAAACATATCGATCAGGAACTCCAAGAGATGTTGGAAGCTGGAGTGATCGAGAAGTCGAAGAGTCCTTGGGCATCGCCGATTCTTCTCGTTAAGAAAAAAGACGGCAGTTATCGGTTCTGCGTTGACTATAGGAAATTGAATGAGGTTACTGATAGGGATGCTTATCCACTACCATTTATTCCGGCGATTTTGGACAAGCTTCGAAACGCGAAGTATTTGTCCTCATTAGACATTAAATCTGCTTATTGGCGGATTCCAATGGAGGAAGAATCGCGTAAGTACACAGCCTTTACCGTGCCAGGGAGGGGTCTTTTTCAATTTTGTAGGATGCCATTCGGGCTTCATAATTCACCAGCGACATGGCAAAGGTTTATTGACGACGTTCTAGGCCCCGATTTAGAACCGTTCGTCTTTGTGTATTTAGATGACATTATCATTGTCGCCGATTCTTTTGAGAAACACCTAGAAATTCTCAAAGAAGTTTTTAAAAGGTTAGTAGAGGCGGGGTTAAAAGTAGGTAGGGAAAAGTGTAATTTCTGTAGGCCTTCTTTGAAATTTCTAGGTTATGTAGTTGATAGGAACGGGCTCCATGTAGACCCGGAAAAAGTGGAAAGCATGATGAGGATTCCTCCACCGAAAAACGTGAAGGAAATTAGGAGTTTTGTAGGGACTATTTCTTGGTATCGAAGATTCGTGCCAAATTTTGCAATTTTAGTCAGGCCTCTTACCGATCTCTTAAAGAAAGGTAAGAAATTTGAGTGGACACAAGAGTGTGAGGAGTGTTTTAGGAAAGCCAAAGAGTGTTTGGTTACGGCACCGATCTTGACATGTCCGGATTTTTCCCGGCCGTTTGTTGTTCAGACAGATGCGTCAGATTTTGGTATCGGGGCCGTACTTTCTCAGAATTTTGAAGAGGGGGAAAAGGCAATTTGTTATTTGCGTCGGTCATTGAATAGGAATGAAAGGAACTACTCGACGACCGAAAAAGAGTGCTTAGCGGTTCTTTGGGCGATCGAAAAGTTACGGCCGTATCTCGAAGGTGTTCGATTTACGGTTGTGACGGATCATCACTCACTGATCTGGCTTAGCAATCTTAAGGATCCGCAGGGTAGGTTAGCTCGTTGGGCCATTCGGCTCCAACAATTTGATTTCAAGATCATCCATCGAAAGGGCAAAGAACATGTCGTTCCTGATATGTTGTCGCGAGGAGTCCCCGAAGTAGCCGGTGTCTCTGAAGCGGATTCGGACCCTTGGGTGATCAAAATGAAATCACAGGTAGAAAAGAGCCCGTTAGAATACCCATCCTGGCGAGTTGAGGATGGGCGGCTCTATAAACATGTTAGGGTGAACCATATTGTTGTTCACAACGAGAATGAGGAGTGGAAATTAGTTGTAGGGAAAGGTGATAGGGCAAAGATTTTAAACGATTGCCATGATGCTCCGCTTTCAGGACACATGGGCGTTAAAAAGACTTTTGCTAGGGTAGCAGAAAAGTATTACTGGCCCAAAATGAGGAGTGATATTACGAGATATGTTAGGGTTTGTAAGACTTGCCAAAAAGTGAAACCGGTGAATGAGAGGCCAGTTGGTCTTATGACTGAGAGGGTGGGAAATTCCCAACCGTGGGATATGATTTGTGTGGACTTAGTTGGTCCACTTCCGAAGTCGTCGCGCGGTTTTATATATATTTTAACGGTCGTCGATTATTTTAGTAAATTTCCCCTGTTGTTCGCGTTACGGTCCGCAACGGCGAAAGCGGTTTGTCGAGAATTGGAAGAAAACGTTTTTCTTCTCTTCGGTGTTCCAAAGTGGATCGTCTGTGACAACAGTCCCCAGTTCCGTAGCAAAGAACTGAAGACGCTTGGTGAAGCGTACGGGTCACAACTTCGATATACGGCGCATTACCATCCGCAAGCGAATCCTGCGGAGCGCATAAATCAAATTATTAAGACTACGCTCCGAGCGTATGTCTCCGAAAACCAGCGGAGTTGGGATATGCAACTGGCAAAAGTGGCCTGTGCTATCCGAACTTCGCAACATGAGGTATTAGGTGTTTCGCCATACTTTGTAAATTTTGGTAGGAACATGGTAACTAGTTGCCATGATGTAGGGCTTAGAGATAGTGATAGGGACCAAGATAGAGGGGATACTGTTAGGCAGTTTCAGAAACTGAGACAGGAGATAGCTAGGAAGTTGGAAGCGGCGGGAAATAAGACCGCTAAAACTTATAATTTGAGGAGAAGAGACATACAGTTTCAACCTGGTGATCTCGTTTGGCGTAGGAATTATGCTCTTTCCGATGCGGCAAATTATTTTGCTTCTAAGTTAGCGACCAAATTTGTTGGTCCATTTAGGGTCAGTAGGAGGAAGTCACCTTGGACATACCTCCTGATAGACGATAAAGGGAAGGATCGAGGGACGTGGCACGTAAAGGATTTAAAGCCATTTATTGACACTTAGTCAAAAGTCCCTTAATCTTTCTTTTAAATCGTAATTTATTTTGTATTTTGTTTGTTTTTTTTTGGTAAATTGTCCAATTTTATATTTTCAATTCGTGCCACTAATTCTTTTTTTTTCTTTTTTTTCTTTTTCTTTTTTAATATGATGGTAACCCTGTGTTGTGTTGTTCACCTTGTACTTTTACCCTCCAATCCTGGCTGAGCCTTAAGAAATGGTTTATTTTTCTTGAAAAGTAAACACATTTCTTGGGAGGTAAGGGTGGATTTTGTTACGGTAAATTTTACCGCAACAAAAACTTCCCTTCGGTCGCTTTTTTTCCCTTTTCTTTTCTCGTTGTGGCTGCAAAATATTGGCGAAGTTGAGGGCAACCATGGTCTCATCAACCAGTGGTGTACCTAGCCGTATCTTGCAAAAGCAACAAAAGCAGGTGTTCGAGTACGACGTTCTAAACGAGAAGAGAGCCGGCGGATGAGCCGAAGAAGTAACGAGTCAGGTGGACTCTTACTTACCGATATAAAATGAGCAACAACAACTAAACCCCTTCTTATAATTATCTATCCATTTTTTAAATCTTACTTAACGTAACGTAATTTTAACCTTAACGTAAAATAACGTAAATTTGTTAAATGTACAAAATGGGTTTTTAACGCGTTTAGATTAGTTTTATAGAATTTTTAAAATAATGATTAAAGTAACGCTCCTCTCTGTATCTCCAAAAATAGTTTGTTAAATAATTCACGCTTCGAATCCCGCGCGATAGTTGTAGAGTAGTAGGAAAAAGCCTAGTTCAGACTCCTCTTCAATTTTAATTCTTTTCAATTTTTCTCGAAAATTGTTTTAGTTGGAAAATAGTCTGAACTCGTCCATAATGTTTCGACAAGTTTTGGAAACACATCCAATAACTTGTCGAAACGTTGTTTGTGTGCGTGAGAGTATGTTTTGGCAAGTTTTGGAAACACATCCAACAACTTGTTGAAACCGTGTTTGTGTGCGTATGAGTATGTTTCGTTAGATCCCACGACGGTTGTTTTCTAGGAGAGCGTCATGCTTCCAGAAAGCCGTGACCGATGATCTCGAAACGAATGGTTGTGTTGTAGCGTTGTATGTATGGGTGAATGATTGGAATGGACGAGGGAAGAAAGTGGTTGTTAAAAATTAGCTTGGAAGGCACTCTGGTGAGAGACTTACAAGCGGGAATACAAAATTTGGAAAAACAAAAAGATCGAGAAATTTTGAGGAGGAAAAAAAATCGAGGAGGAGATAGATTGACTTAAAATTTCTATCGAGGATAATTGGGGACGAAAAACTAGGATTCGAGTCGTGAAGGTTTTTAAAAAGGAGATAGGAGAAAGGAGACAGGAGACATTAAACAGAGATAAGTAGTTTGTGTGCGATTTTAGATGTAAATATATATATTTGTAATTCCAAATATATATATTTATATTCAATCGACTTTGTGTACGAGATTTCCGGGACGCGCTTAGTTTTTTTTTTATTAAAGACCCATTTTCATTTTGCATTTTTTTTTTTTTTGTTTTCTTCTTTATATTATTTGCTTTTACTTTTATTTAATTTAAATTTCTACCTTGTTAATTTTGCCTCGAGCCAAACGGCCATATTTACATTGTTTAACTTTTTTTTATTTGAAAAGACTTTTGGGTTTTAGTCCAGGGATCTTCTGTCCCAAGGTTTCCCAAAACAATAAAAATAACTATTTACACTTTACTCTCTTTCTTTTTATTTAAAACATCGCTTCCTCAAATTCTATAATTAGTTTTGGAATTTTCTAATTCGGTTTTACAAAAAAATTCCTGGCGCCTGGTGTTTGCATCTTCTTTTCGCGTTATTCGTGTGTGGCCTATTTATTGATAGGTATCATTAGTAATTTCGTGTCGTGTGTCGCCGTCGGTGCGCGTCCAAATCTTATTTACTTGTTTTTTTTTTTTAATTGAATTGTTCGCGAGTAACAAGATCGAGTAGATTAATAAGTTATTTAAATTATTTCCCTCCCCTTATCGTATCGTGTACCGCGAAAAAAAAGTGCAATAAAACTAATAGGAGAAAGTACCAATACCGAAACATTTGTTTCACTTGAACATCGCCGTAATGTTTCTTGTCTAACCTTGTTTTATCGCTACTTCTACAAACAGTGCTCTAGCGAAATAGCCAGATGCATTCCTCACCTTAAACAATTTCCCCGTAACACTCGCATCGCTAGGAATGCCCATCAATTTACCCTCGAGCCTAACTTCGGACGTACTGTTAAGTATAGAGATTCTTTTTTTAGCCGCACAACAAGAATGTGGAATGCTTTACCCGGCTCGATTTTTCCCTCCCATTGTGATATTCAGACGTTCAAAACCAATGTGTATCGATATCTCCTTTTATCTCCTATCCTACTTTCCTAACCGCTCGCACTGTGTTAAATCATCATAAGGGTATTAATAACCCCTTGAGTGTGCGTAAATTATAAAAAAAAAGGCTGTTGCAGACATCAACTCAAGAAGATTCGCTCCTCTTATAACACGATCTTATTTAAGAAGACGTAGATCTTGCATTGCTGTTGGAAGCAAACAATTTGAACATTTGTTATAGTTATAACTAATCGAAATAAACTTTGATGTAATTTTTGTTGAAAAATTGAATTTTATTTCAAACTGATAGCCCTTGGAAGTCTAGACCTGCTAGTAGTTACTTCTAAATAATAACGGCCACTCTCCTCGAACTTAAACTTGGACGAGAAAGCCTGGAGTACATTCAGATTTGTTTTTAATGAATGAAAAAGAATTATCTTAAAACCTGTTTATTTGAGAAAAACATTTTTTTTCCGTTATTTATGGAATATTCTAAAAAACCTTATACCATTTTGGAAGGAGAATTGAACGCGCCAACTTTTAAGGTAACTTGCCAAAATTTAGTAGTAAATTTTTTTTACACTACAGCCCATTTAATTAGGGAGTATTTAGTTGGGCAAAAAAGTGACATTTTCTTCAAAACTGATGCAGGTGTGTTTAATTTTTTTAATGCAATTGTTAGCGGGGTTATTCGAGGTTCCATAACAGAAAAAAAAATTGAGAAAAATTAAAATTTGTAATCACGGCACTTGAAAGGCCGTCAGAGGGTGAGCATTTTTTCGATTTTTTTTCGAATGCCTCTAACTCACAAAATTCATGGCAAAGATTTTTTTTATTATTTTTCTGATAACTGTCACCACCTACCCTATCACTCGTTTTCGTTTTGACGTTGGCTTTTGGGACACCCTGTATATACCTACCTATATACCCACCTTTCATTCAACAACAATTTACATTTTATTAATCGAGCGCGATTAATAAAAATATCATTCTTATCGAACCCACTCCCAGCTGAGCTAACGGGAGACAGCACTGCATTTGCTGTCTGGCTACTGATAATTTTTTTTGTGTATCTCTTTTTTACTTGCTCTATAGGGCAAGTATTGGCTTCGTGCAGAAAAAAATAAAATGCACGACTGGGTCGCACGAACTTGCTCTTATGATAAGCAATTGCGTAGTGGCTGCATATATGGATATTAAAAAAAAATTAAATAATTTCGAAAATTCTTTTATTTTTTAAATTAGTTTTGGAGTTTTCTCGGAAAAACTAAGTATGCAATAAAATTTCAAAGCTGTACGGCAATCTAGGAAAAAAAATATTGAAAATCGTTGGACCAGTTTTTTTTTTTTAAAAGGTTATTTTTGAAAAACTTTTTCAAAAAATATTTTGAAATTTATTTGAGTATGCAAATATATGGCAATCTGTAGTTTACATTTGAAAAATAATTTAAAAAAAAATCAATGTACCCGTTTCCAACATATTTCGAAAACCAAAAATTTTTTTGAAAAAATTATAAAAAATCAAACAAAAAAGTTTTTGAAAATTTTGAAATGCCATATTAATAAAATTATGAATGACTTCCTGTGGCCAAAATTTTATTGAAATCGAATGTATAGTTTACGAGAAAATTTGATTTGAAAATATTGGTTCTATGAAAGGTACCGTTATTAGACAAATTTTGAAAAAAAATTTCAAACCAAAAGATAGATTTTCTTGCAAAAATAGCATTCTGAAAGTTTTATCAAAATCGTTAGAGCCGTTTTTGAGAAAATCAATTTTTGTCTTCAAGATTGTATGGCAGGTGCCGTTATTTTTGGACCTAGAGCAAAAATAAATAAAATGCACGACTGGGTCGCACGAACTTGCTCTAATGTGTGACAGTGGTTTATGGCTTGAGATTTTGATAAAAATAAAATTTTCAAAATTCTTAAATAAATACTTAAACTAATTTGAGCTGAAAAAAAGTACGCCATTTTATTTCTTGGATAAATTTGAATTTATGAGAATAAATTTAGAAAAATCTGTGGAGCGGTTTTTGAGAAAAAAAGGTTTTTTTTGAAAAACTTTTTGAAAAAAATTTTCAAAAAAAATTCAAAAACGCCAGTTCATAGGTATTCAGCAAATACATTTATTTAAAATTTTTAAAAAAAAATTTAATAAGCAGTTTTCAAAATATTAATTTAAAAATTTTTTTTTTTAAAATGCTTTTAAAAATACAAAAAAATATTTTTCAAAAATATTGGTATGCAATACAAATTGAGCTACCTACAGCTATATGTGTGTGAAATTTCGAAAGAATCGGTTGAGTCGTTTTCGAGATAGTCGAAAGCAAAAAAAACGGTCCTATGGAAAGTACCGTTCTTAGCCATTTTTTAAAACTTTTTTTTCAGCCATATGATTGGTCGTACCTAAAAAGCAACACTGATTTTTTTAATTAAAAATCGTTAGAGCCGTTTTTGAGAAAAATAAGCTTTAACAAAACGGTTGTGTGGCAGGTACCGTTATTTTTTGAGCTAAACAAAAAATTTAAATTTCCTTTCTGTACAATACCTAAAAAAGTCTATATACCAAGTTTGAAGCAATTCGGCCCACCCGTTTGGGCTGTAGGTCTACATACAGACAGACAGACAGACAGACAGACAGACAGACAGACAGACATACAGACGGACAGAATTTTTAGGCCATCTTTTTTCGTCTTCGCTATCATCGTAATGTCATGTTTGATTGTTATCTCAAAACTTTTTTTTTCGACGAATGCATAACTTGCCTTATAGTACCTATAATCGCAAGTAAAAATACGTTCCGAGGGACGGCCAAATAAATCCTAAATACCAAATTTGAAGCAAATCGGCCCACCCGTTCAGCCTCCAGAGGCGCGAACAGACAGACAGACAGACAGACAGACAGACAGACAGACAGACAGACAGACTGACGGACGGAATTCCCAGACCCACTTTTTTCGACTTCTCCATCATCGTAATGTCATGTGTGATTGTTATCTCAAATTTTTTTTTCTGCACGAATCCATAACTTGCCTTATAGTACCTATAATCGCAAGTAAAAATCGAGGTTTTAATCAAACATGACATTACGATGATGGAGAAGCCCAAAAAAGTGGTTTTCGCCATACCGTCCGTCGGTCTGTCTGTGCGGATGTGTGGATGTGCGGATGTGCGGATGTGCGGATGTGCGTATGTGCGTATGTGCGTCTGTGCGCTTTTTCACGTCATGCTACAGTCTAAACGGCTTGACGGATTTTCTTCAAACTTGATATATAGCAGTTTCAAGAAAAACGGTTGTCGAGATTTTTTTTATTTCGTCTTAGCCCGGCTCAAACTTGCACCTTTCAAGTAACGGATTTTTTCAATTTGGATTTTCTCGAAAACGGCTCTAACGATTTTGATTAAACTTAAAATTTAGCTAACTTTAAGCATTTTTAACAAAACTGCGTTTTTCGTTTTTGGCTCAAATGGTCGTAATGAAAATCAGGTTTTAACGGCTTTTTTTCAAATAGCCATAAGTTCACAACGGTTTGATTGAATTAACTCAAATTTTGTTTGATATAGTTTTTCATAGTGTTCTATAGGATGGTTTAGTAAATTTTTCACTGAAGCCTTGCTAAACGTTGGCTTCCATACAACGAGCCGTTGAGTTTTAGCCAACTTTTTTTGGTTTTTTCTAATTTTCTCGAAAATGGCTCTAACGATTTTGATTAAACTTTGTGTGTTATATTCTTTTACTGTTTTTAGGAGAACTGCGTTTTTAGTTTTTGGCTAAAAATGCAAATAACGGAGATCTGCTCTTAACGGCTTTTTTTAAATGGCCATAAGTTCGCAACGGCTTGATTGAATTGACTCAAACTTCGTTTGGCATCGTTTTTTATAGCGTTCTATAGGATGGTTTTGTAAATTTTTCAGTAAAGCCTTTCTAAATGGTAGCTCCCATACAACGAGCCGTTCAGTTTTAGCCAACTTTTTCAGGTTTTCTAATTTGCTCAAAAATGGTTCTAACGATTTTGATTAAATTTGGTGTAATATATTCTTTACGTCTTTTTTTCAAATGGCCATAAGTTGTCAACGGTTGTATCGAATTCAAACAAACTTTGTTTGGAATAGTTCCTTACAGCTTCCTATCAGATGGCATTGATTTTTTTTCAGTTTCTCTTTTTAAAATGGTGGCTCCTATACAAAGAGCCACTAGATTTTGGCCAATTTTTTAATTTTTTCTAATTTACTGAAAAAAGGCCAACCCGATTTTTATGAAACTTTGTATGTAACATACATAGAATACTTCAAACAAAACTGCATTTTTAGTTTTTGGCTATACATGATAATAGTGGAAATAGCTGTTAACAGTATTATTAATTTGGCCATAAGTGGACATTTGTATCATTTATAACACCCAAAAGATAACGTCTTAATTTAAAATATTAAAGGTTTCTTAACGTTAGCTCCCGTATATCGGTTTTTCCAGTTTTAGTCAATTTTGTTTAGGTTTTACCAAATTTTTCAAAAATGAGTTGTTCTCATTGATCGAAAAGTTTGTTTTCATCGTACTATTGCACCCACAGAGCAAGTACGTGCGACCCAGTCGTGCATTTTATTTTATCAAACACACTGCCATGTGACGTTTCGCGTTCGATTCCAATTTTCATTTTCCTAATCGTTTTGCACATCGTATCTGTGCATTTGTTTGTTATTATTTTTTTAATAAATATATTCGCGTTTTGGTCTTGGATTCGGATAATCCAAGTAGTTTTAAATAGTTTAATAATAATATATTCAATCGCGGTCGTGGGTTTGTTTTGGTTTTATTAAAAAATATATTTCCTAGCAGTATGCTAAAAAAAAATTTCTACCAAATTTGAAGCAAATCGGCCCATCCGTTCAGGATCTACAGGTGCGAACAGACAGACAGACGGATCTAATACCCAGAATCACTTTTTTCGACTTTACCATCATCGTAATATAGTGCGTGATTATTATCTCAATTTTTACTTGCGATTAAAGGTACTATAACCTATAAGGCAAGTTAAGAAAAAAAATTCTAACAATCAAACATGACATTACGATGATAGAGAAGTCGAAAAAAGTAGGTCCGACAATTCTGTCTATCTGTCGATCGGTCTGTCTGTCTGTCTGTCTGTCTGTCTGTCTGTCTGTCCGTGTGTCTGTCTATCTGTATAGTTACCTACAGCCTAAACTTCAAACTTGGTACATAGTATTATTATGACGTCCTACAGAGGGGTTTTTGGAATTAGCATTCTAGCCCCAAATCTAACGGTACCTGCCATACGAAACCGCCAGTCGTAGGTCTGTCTGTGCGTCTGTGTGCTACAGCCTAAACGGCTTCATGGATTTTCTTCAAACTTGAAAGGAGGTTGAAGAAAATCTATTGTCGAGGTTTTTTTTATTTCGTTTTAGCCCGGCTCAAACTGATACCTTTCAAGTAGCGATTTTTTTCATTTTGAATTTGCTCGAAAACGGCTCTAACGATTTTGATTAATTTCAGAATCTAACTTACATAAGATATTTCTAACAAAACTGCGTTTTTGCTTTTGGCTTAAATGGTCGTAACGAAAGACAGGTTAAAAAAGGCTTTTTTTTTAAATGGCCATAAGTACGCAACGGCATGATTGAATTAACTCAAACTTCATTCATTTATAGTGTTCTATAAGATGAAATTGCAATTTGTTCACAAAAGTATTTCTAAACGGTGGTGCCGTGAAATAACTCCAAATTTCGGCGTTATTTCACTTAATGAAAGCGAAATAACGCCGAATTTTGGAGTTCAGCGTTATATCACAAAGTGAAATATATAACTTTGAAATTAAAATAAAAAATTTCTGTGGCCTTATTGTGCGTTTCGCATAAGTATGAACGGTGGGCTCATCAGTTAGATGCCGTTCATACTCTTCTAAGACGCACATTGTTCGATAAAATCGACACAATATGTATATAATTTTCAGTACAAAACTGGAAAAATGAAAAAGAAACACAACGACAAAAATTGTTGCATTTAATTTCATTCCAACACTAGCGGGACCCGGCGCGCGTTGCTACGCCCAAGAAAAAACATGTATTGTGTAATAAATCAACTCGATGGCGATAATTTTAAAGGATTTTATTTATAATGCTAAAGTTGTGAATCAATTCAATACAATAGTGTATACAACATTTTTTGTTTGATGGTGTGGTGCATGTATAAATAAATTTGTTGGGCTCCCACTCTGGAACATGCTACGTATAATTGTCCGTGTGAAAAGCACGGTTCCTCCAAATTCACACCACACACTTGAAGAGTTTGTCCTTGAGCTTTATTAATGGTCATAGCAAAGGATAAACGCACGGGGAATTGAAGACGTTTGCATTCAAATGGCATGTCCGTTGGTATTAATGGGATGCGCGGTATTAGTACAATTTCACCTTTTGCTTTGCCAGTGAGAATTGTGCTTGAATTAAATGTGGCACCAGCAATTGCGTTAAACTGACGATATCATTCACATTTGCATCATTGTTCATTGCGTCACGCAAATGTATGTATTCCTCTGATCTTAATCGGGCTTGATTGTGACGGATGAAATTAAATCACTCACTTTCATTTTTGACGTACATATCGACAATATATTGATGCAAAAGTTTATTGCATCGCAAAATAAAATTGGTTTCTTGAGGGTGAATCATCAACCGATACGAATAAAAATTCATTGCACTAACTTTTTTCGTTGATTCTTGACCTGCAATGCAAAAATTAATTAGCGAATGATAATGATTTAAAAATCATATTTAAACAAAAATCAAATGTGTATGTACCAGTTGTTGGATTTATCATTGGTATGTTGATATGATAGCCATCGTCCCCTCTCCAAAACAAAATGGGGTATTGCAATACATCATAACAGCGATGGAGTTCTGAAATACGTTGTAATTGCTCATTTCTACGATACAAAACAATATCTCGTAGCCAAAACTGTTCACCAACCACAACAATGGCTACTTCATCAGTCGTTGGTACATTGAATCGTCTGGCGTGCTCCCCAATTGGTGTTTTATAGGCTTTTATTATGATTTTGTGGCCATCGGTGGGCATCCGATCGAGTGCAACTTTAAACAATTTCACCAATTCATTGTGTTGATGGAAAAATGTTTGCAATTCATTCTCGATTGATCGTCTCGTATTCGTCGAAATTGCACAGCGCTGATTTAATTAACGATTCTCATCACCAATAAAATATATTTGCAAAAATTGATGATCACCATCTGGGAATGGTAGCAAAGACCCAGCTCTATGGTTTATTTGACCTTGAATCTGCAACGTTCGAAATTTATATATAGATGACGGATCTGAATTTGTAAAACCATCGAACACAGGGACGGCACATGAATTAAATATGATATTATGATTATATTATATGATTACCTTAAACGTCGTAATAAATCCATTTCTTATAATATTTGTAGCTCCAAAAGATGTCATTTGAGAGCATGAATTGTATTTTTGAATATTTGAGAGGAAATGCTTCTACGTTGGTGAATTGCCAAAAACCAATGAATGTAAAGGTTCTGGCGGAAGTTCTAGCAACGGCAATTTGACTTTCCCACCAGCACAGCACATGCAAGGCGTTTCGTTTCTGAATTTAAATGCTTTGCAATGTATACGTTCTATATTCATATGGCCAATGTAGGCATTCATGCTGTAATCAATGGTGACATCAAAATTGAAAACTGCGCGTTCCATTTGACGTATATCATAAACGGACGTACGCCCACGACGGTTTCTTGGTGCTTCACTATTAACCAAGTGAGTTCTCCATCTGTGTCGTTGTGTTTCCATTTCATTTCGTCGAACACGATCTTCTTCACTTTGTGATCTTCGATTTAACGCTGTAGCATTTGATTGACGTAAACGTCTGCCAATGTTTGCTCGTCTTGAACGTGGCATTCTTTCAGTACAGTGTATTACTAATTGAATGTAAAAGCAAAACATTGAAAAATTATTTCAAGAAAAAAATATAAATTGAATTCAAAGTTCAATGTGTGTGGTAATATGAATGTGTGTGCTTGGAAATATGAATTCACATACCCACACACTGGAAAAAACCTCAATTGTGCAAATAAAAAAAAATACTCACCGGCAAATGCAATCCAATTGAACTTGTGAAAATGAAGCAACACTTTTATCAGCTGGTCAAAAAAATAGGTGTGATCAAATTTTTTCGCACCACTGTTGTCTTTGATGCAAAATAAATGTTTTTTTGATCGCAGGCCTTACAAAAAGATCTTGTTTTAAGAAAAAACGGTTATTCTGTTGACACTGATGCTGAGCTTACTGCATGTGTTATGTTGAGCTGTTCTATTTTCTTTGTTGCATTAGGATTTGGTGTTTTTAAGAAGTTGGTCATTAAAATAGGTGTTCTCCAAATAAATGCACAGTTTATATCTCTGCTATTTAAAAAAAAAAAAAACAAAATTTCAAGGTAACTGTTAAGTTCCAATAACATAATTAACACATTCGTATTATGTCATAGGTAGTCAGTAGGTCAACCAGCAGTACGTGAACGTTGCTGACTGTGCACCTACGAGTTTGATTACCAAATTGTTCTAGTGATGTGACTTAGTTTTTATTATACTTTATTTTTGTTATTATTATTCGTAGAGTAAGCTATTTTTAAGTACACTATAAAGACGATGTTATTTATGAATAAAATATCATTACTTTGAGGGAAGTCTTTGGTGTCTTTTATTTGGTTCGTGTGAAGTTGAAGTTATATTCTCCAGTTTAGACTATTTAGACAAACGAGTCTAACATTTTGGTGACCCCGAAGTGATTCAACTGATCACTCGAACAACTAATTGACATATCTTCATCTTCATCAACTTACTGATCTTTGGTAGATATACATATCTGAAATTGACAACGTAATCTGCATCAACATTTAGTAACTCATCTTTCTCTGATATCTATATATCTACAACGATGTTTTCATCATTCCAAGATTGCATTGTGGCCCAAGTAGCAAGTGGGCAAGAAATTCAACGGATCATCTCCAACTTCAAAAAGGATTCCTCCAATCGAAAGACCTCAAGGGTATATTTTGATGAAAGGCTTAAGCGGCTTCAAGAACAGTGGAAGACGTTTGAACAAGGTGACCAGAAGATCAATGAACTACTACAAAAAGAGGAAAACCATGAATACTTCACCAAAAATTACTTTAAAGAAATTGCCGCATTAGTTAAACAATATACTCAATATTTTGAAGAAGCAATATTGGCTTTTAATAAACAAGGTAATACGGATCAAGCAGATCTACTCTTATTTATTTAATACGTTAAAGGACTAACGTTAACTCTTATTACATATAATATATCTTAAAAACTAGTACCTATATAATATACAACTTCCATTACAATAATGCATTAAAAAAGGAAAAAAAAAAAAAAACATTAAATATCTAATTACATTATGGATTATTTTGAATAAAAAATATTTTTCTTAAGTTGAGTGATTTTACATTGTCATTGGTGGAATTAATTAAATTTGAATTTTGATTGTAAATATTTATTAAGAGATTTAAAGGACTATTAGCACCGTAGTTTGATCTACTATAAATGTTGGAAATTGGCAACTGCCTTCTCAAATTATACTGACTAGCTATGAAATTCAATCGACAAAGTATCAATGGGGCTGTTATGGATCCATTGATTATCCCGACAATAAAACAAAATTGTAGATATGCTCTGTGACTCGTTAGAGATGGAAGATTTATTAGTTGAATACGTTGAGCGTAAGGTGGCAAGATAATTCTATTCGACCATGGTAGGAATCTTAAACAAAATCTCATAAATCTTCTTTGAACGGACTCCAATCTATTTAAATGAACCGCATAATATGGCGCCCATACAACACAACCATACTCTAAGATGGATCTTACGAATGAGACATAAAGAGTTTTTAGAACATAGGGATCACGAAATTCTCGAGCAAATCTTTTAATAAAACCGAGTGTCATGTTAGCTTTTTTAATAATGTAGTCAAAATGGTCAATAAAAGTTAATTTTGAGTCCAACACTATCCCAAGGTCAGTAAAGCAAGACAGATTACTAAGAGGTGACAAATGAATCGCATAATTATAGACAATCACATTTTTCTTGCGTGTAAAACACATTGTTTTACACTTGTCAATATTTAAAACTAAACCATTAATATTGCACCATTCCCAGAAACTTTGAAGGTCTTTTTGTAAGAGATCACAGTCTTTTAGAGAGTTGATTGTACGAAAATTTTTTACATCATCAGCATATATAAGAGACATAGAATTTGATAGGACGGACGGAAGATCGTTAATAAATAGTACAAATAATAACGGGCCAAGATGGCTACCCTGAGGTACACCGGAGTTAACAGTAAAACATTTAGAACGTTCACTTTTAAAAACAACACTATATAGCCTATCTTTTAGATATGAAGATATCCACAAAACAAATCTATCGTTAAGACCCAAATATTGCAGTTTCCTTAAAAGAATATGGTGGCTTAGCTTGTCAAATGCTTTGCTGTAGTCAGTAAAAATACAGTCAACTTGTTGTTTTTTTTCAAACGCGTCAATACAAAATGTAGTAAACTGTAACAAATTGGTTATAGTGGATCTCTTTTTAACAAAGCCATGTTGGTTGTCACATAAAACGGAGGAACAGTGAAAAGACAAGATATCACAAATAATAGATTCAAACATTTTGGGTATAGCAGATAGTTTAGCAATTGGTCTATAATTTAAAATCAAATTTTTTTTACCTTTCTTATGAGTAGGAATAAGGAATGCGTTTTTCCAAAGGGTCGGAAACTTACAGCTATTTATAGATTGATTAAAAAGTAAAAATAACGGATATGACATATATATTGCACATTTTTTTAACATAAAAGCAGGAAAACCATCAGGACCAGGACTTAAGCAATTATCTAATTTTTTAATATACTCTAAGATAGTTTCCTCAGTTATAGTAAAGTTAATCGAATTAAGATGTAAAAACTCATCAACAGCGGGAATATTATTTGTATCGCAAGTAGATACTTCAAAAGCACACTGAAAATATTCGGCAAACATATTTGCTATGACCTCTGGGTTGTGACTCTCAGAATTTTGATAACACATATTATTTGGGTAACCATCAGATTTTCTTTTTCTGCACGATTTTTTTTTCTGCACGAATCCATAACTTGCCTTATAGTACCTATAATCGCAAGTAAAAATCGAGGTTTTAATCAAACATGACATTACGATGATGGAGAAGCCCAAAAAAGTGGTTTTCGCCATACCGTCCGTCCAATCTATTTAAATGAACCGCATAATATGGCGCCCATACAACACAACCATACTCTAAGATGGATCTTACGAATGAGACATAAAGAGTTTTTAGAACATAGGGATCACGAAATTCTCGAGCAAATCTTTTAATAAAACCGAGTGTCATGTTAGCTTTTTTAATAATGTAGTCAAAATGGTCAATAAAAGTTAATTTTGAGTCCAACACTATCCCAAGGTCAGTAAAGCAAGACAGATTACTAAGAGGTGACAAATGAATCGCATAATTATAGACAATCACATTTTTCTTGCGTGTAAAACACATTGTTTTACACTTGTCAATATTTAAAACTAAACCATTAATATTGCACCATTCCCAGAAACTTTGAAGGTCTTTTTGTAAGAGATCACAGTCTTTTAGAGAGTTGATTGTACGAAAATTTTTTACATCATCAGCATATATAAGAGACATAGAATTTGATAGGACGGACGGAAGATCGTTAATAAATAGTACAAATAATAACGGGCCAAGATGGCTACCCTGAGGTACACCGGAGTTAACAGTAAAACATTTAGAACGTTCACTTTTAAAAACAACACTATATAGCCTATCTTTTAGATATGAAGATATCCACAAAACAAATCTATCGTTAAGACCCAAATATTGCAGTTTCCTTAAAAGAATATGGTGGCTTAGCTTGTCAAATGCTTTGCTGTAGTCAGTAAAAATACAGTCAACTTGTTGTTTTTTTTCAAACGCGTCAATACAAAATGTAGTAAACTGTAACAAATTGGTTATAGTGGATCTCTTTTTAACAAAGCCATGTTGGTTGTCACATAAAACGGAGGAACAGTGAAAAGACAAGATATCACAAATAATAGATTCAAACATTTTGGGTATAGCAGATAGTTTAGCAATTGGTCTATAATTTAAAATCAAATTTTTTTTACCTTTCTTATGAGTAGGAATAAGGAATGCGTTTTTCCAAAGGGTCGGAAACTTACAGCTATTTATAGATTGATTAAAAAGTAAAAATAACGGATATGACATATATATTGCACATTTTTTTAACATAAAAGCAGGAAAACCATCAGGACCAGGACTTAAGCAATTATCTAATTTTTTAATATACTCTAAGATAGTTTCCTCAGTTATAGTAAAGTTAATCGAATTAAGATGTAAAAACTCATCAACAGCGGGAATATTATTTGTATCGCAAGTAGATACTTCAAAAGCACACTGAAAATATTCGGCAAACATATTTGCTATGACCTCTGGGTTGTGACTCTCAGAATTTTGATAACACATATTATTTGGGTAACCATCAGATTTTCTTTTTCTGCACGATTTTTTTTTCTGCACGAATCCATAACTTGCCTTATAGTACCTATAATCGCAAGTAAAAATCGAGGTTTTAATCAAACATGACATTACGATGATGGAGAAGCCCAAAAAAGTGGTTTTCGCCATACCGTCCGTCGGTCTGTCTGTGCGGATGTGCGGATGTGTGGATGTGCGGATGTGCGGATGTGCGTATGTGCGTATGTGCGTCTGTGCGCTTTTTCACGTCATGCTACAGTCTAAACGGCTTGACGGATTTTCTTCAAACTTGATATATAGCAGTTTCAAGAAAAACGGTTGTCGAGATTTTTTTTATTTCGTCTTAGCCCGGCTCAAACTTGCACCTTTCAAGTAACGGATTTTTTCAATTTGGATTTTCTCGAAAACGGCTCTAACGATTTTGATTAAACTTAAAATTTAGCTAACTTTAAGCATTTTTAACAAAACTGCGTTTTTCGTTTTTGGCTCAAATGGTCGTAATGAAAATCAGGTTTTAACGGCTTTTTTTCAAATAGCCATAAGTTCACAACGGTTTGATTGAATTAACTCAAATTTTGTTTGATATAGTTTTTCATAGTGTTCTATAGGATGGTTTAGTAAATTTTTCACTGAAGCCTTGCTAAACGTTGGCTTCCATACAACGAGCCGTTGAGTTTTAGCCAACTTTTTTTGGTTTTTTCTAATTTTCTCGAAAATGGCTCTAACGATTTTGATTAAACTTTGTGTGTTATATTCTTTTACTGTTTTTAGGAGAACTGCGTTTTTAGTTTTTGGCTAAAAATGCAAATAACGGAGATCTGCTCTTAACGGCTTTTTTTAAATGGCCATAAGTTCGCAACGGCTTGATTGAATTGACTCAAACTTCGTTTGGCATCGTTTTTTATAGCGTTCTATAGGATGGTTTTGTAAATTTTTCAGTAAAGCCTTTCTAAATGGTAGCTCCCATACAACGAGCCGTTCAGTTTTAACCAACTTTTTCAGGTTTTCTAATTTGCTCAAAAATGGTTCTAACGATTTTGATTAAATTTGGTGTAATATATTCTTTACGTCTTTTTTTCAAATGGCCATAAGTTGTCAACGGTTGTATCGAATTCAAACAAACTTTGTTTGGAATAGTTCCTTACAGCTTCCTATCAGATGGCATTGATTTTTTTTCAGTTTCTCTTTTTAAAATGGTGGCTCCTATACAAAGAGCCACTAGATTTTGGCCAATTTTTTAATTTTTTCTAATTTACTGAAAAAAGGCCAACCCGATTTTTATGAAACTTTGTATGTAACATACATAGAATACTTCAAACAAAACTGCATTTTTAGTTTTTGGCTATACATGATAATAGTGGAAATAGCTGTTAACAGTATTATTAATTTGGCCATAAGTGGACATTTGTATCATTTATAACACCCAAAAGATAACGTCTTAATTTAAAATATTAAAGGTTTCTTAACGTTAGCTCCCGTATATCGGTTTTTCCAGTTTTAGTCAATTTTGTTTAGGTTTTACCAAATTTTTCAAAAATGAGTTGTTCTCATTGATCGAAAAGTTTGTTTTCATCGTACTATTGCACCCACAGAGCAAGTACGTGCGACCCAGTCGTGCATTTTATTTTATCAAACACACTGCCATGTGACGTTTCGCGTTCGATTCCAATTTTCATTTTCCTAATCGTTTTGCACATCGTATCTGTGCATTTGTTTGTTATTATTTTTTTAATAAATATATTCGCGTTTTGGTCTTGGATTCGGATAATCCAAGTAGTTTTAAATAGTTTAATAATAATATATTCAATCGCGGTCGTGGGTTTGTTTTGGTTTTATTAAAAAATATATTTCCTAGCAGTATGCTAAAAAAAAATTTCTACCAAATTTGAAGCAAATCGGCCCATCCGTTCAGGATCTACAGGTGCGAACAGACAGACAGACGGATCTAATACCCAGAATCACTTTTTTCGACTTTACCATCATCGTAATATAGTGCGTGATTATTATCTCAATTTTTACTTGCGATTAAAGGTACTATAACCTATAAGGCAAGTTATGCATTCGTAAAGAAAAAAAATTCTAACAATCAAACATGACATTACGATGATAGAGAAGTCGAAAAAAGTAGGTCCGACAATTCTGTCTATCTGTCGATCGGTCTGTCTGTCTGTCTGTCTGTCTGTCTGTCTGTCTGTCCGTGTGTCTGTCTATCTGTATAGTTACCTACAGCCTAAACTTCAAACTTGGTACATAGTATTATTATGACGTCCTACAGAGGGGTTTTTGGAATTAGCATTCTAGCCCCAAATCTAACGGTACCTGCCATACGAAACCGCCAGTCGTAGGTCTGTCTGTGCGTCTGTGTGCTACAGCCTAAACGGCTTCATGGATTTTCTTCAAACTTGAAAGGAGGTTGAAGAAAATCTATTGTCGAGGTTTTTTTTATTTCGTTTTAGCCCGGCTCAAACTGATACCTTTCAAGTAGCGATTTTTTTCATTTTGAATTTGCTCGAAAACGGCTCTAACGATTTTGATTAATTTCAGAATCTAACTTACATAAGATATTTCTAACAAAACTGCGTTTTTGCTTTTGGCTTAAATGGTCGTAACGAAAGACAGGTTAAAAAAGGCTTTTTTTTTAAATGGCCATAAGTACGCAACGGCATGATTGAATTAACTCAAACTTCATTCATTTATAGTGTTCTATAAGATGAAATTGCAATTTGTTCACAAAAGTATTTCTAAACGGTGGTGCCGTGAAATAACTCCAAATTTCGGCGTTATTTCACTTAATGAAAGCGAAATAACGCCGAATTTTGGAGTTCAGCGTTATATCACAAAGTGAAATATATAACTTTGAAATTAAAATAAAAAATTTCTGTGGCCTTATTGTGCGTTTCGCATAAGTATGAACGGTGGGCTCATCAGTTAGATGCCGTTCATACTCTTCTAAGACGCACATTGTTCGATAAAATCGACACAATATGTATATAATTTTCAGTACAAAACTGGAAAAATGAAAAAGAAACACAACGACAAAAATTGTTGCATTTAATTTCATTCCAACACTAGCGGGACCCGGCGCGCGTTGCTACGCCCAAGAAAAAACATGTATTGTGTAATAAATCAACTCGATGGCGATAATTTTAAAGGATTTTATTTATAATGCTAAAGTTGTGAATCAATTCAATACAATAGTGTATACAACATTTTTTGTTTGATGGTGTGGTGCATGTATAAATAAATTTGTTGGGCTCCCACTCTGGAACATGCTACGTATAATTGTCCGTGTGAAAAGCACGGTTCCTCCAAATTCACACCACACACTTGAAGAGTTTGTCCTTGAGCTTTATTAATGGTCATAGCAAAGGATAAACGCACGGGGAATTGAAGACGTTTGCATTCAAATGGCATGTCCGTTGGTATTAATGGGATGCGCGGTATTAGTACAATTTCACCTTTTGCTTTGCCAGTGAGAATTGTGCTTGAATTAAATGTGGCACCAGCAATTGCGTTAAACTGACGATATCATTCACATTTGCATCATTGTTCATTGCGTCACGCAAATGTATGTATTCCTCTGATCTTAATCGGGCTTGATTGTGACGGATGAAATTAAATCACTCACTTTCATTTTTGACGTACATATCGACAATATATTGATGCAAAAGTTTATTGCATCGCAAAATAAAATTGGTTTCTTGAGGGTGAATCATCAACCGATACGAATAAAAATTCATTGCACTAACTTTTTTCGTTGATTCTTGACCTGCAATGCAAAAATTAATTAGCGAATGAAAATGATTTAAAAATCATATTTAAACAAAAATCAAATGTGTATGTACCAGTTGTTGGATTTATCATTGGTATGTTGATATGATAGCCATCGTCCCCTCTCCAAAACAAAATGGGGTATTGCAATACATCATAACAGCGATGGAGTTCTGAAATACGTTGTAATTGCTCATTTCTACGATACAAAACAATATCTCGTAGCCAAAACTGTTCACCAACCACAACAATGGCTACTTCATCAGTCGTTGGTACATTGAATCGTCTGGCGTGCTCCCCAATTGGTGTTTTATAGGCTTTTATTATGATTTTGTGGCCATCGGTGGGCATCCGATCGAGTGCAACTTTAAACAATTTCACCAATTCATTGTGTTGATGGAAAAATGTTTGCAATTCATTCTCGATTGATCGTCTCGTATTCGTCGAAATTGCACAGCGCTGATTTAATTAACGATTCTCATCACCAATAAAATATATTTGCAAAAATTGATGATCACCATCTGGGAATGGTAGCAAAGACCCAGCTCTATGGTTTATTTGACCTTGAATCTGCAACGTTCGAAATTTATATATAGATGACGGATCTGAATTTGTAAAACCATCGAACACAGGGACGGCACATGAATTAAATATGATATTATGATTATATTATATGATTACCTTAAACGTCGTAATAAATCCATTTCTTATAATATTTGTAGCTCCAAAAGATGTCATTTGAGAGCATGAATTGTATTTTTGAATATTTGAGAGGAAATGCTTCTACGTTGGTGAATTGCCAAAAACCAATGAATGTAAAGGTTCTGGCGGAAGTTCTAGCAACGGCAATTTGACTTTCCCACCAGCACAGCACATGCAAGGCGTTTCGTTTCTGAATTTAAATGCTTTGCAATGTATACGTTCTATATTCATATGGCCAATGTAGGCATTCATGCTGTAATCAATGGTGACATCAAAATTGAAAACTGCGCGTTCCATTTGACGTATATCATAAACGGACGTACGCCCACGACGGTTTCTTGGTGCTTCACTATTAACCAAGTGAGTTCTCCATCTGTGTCGTTGTGTTTCCATTTCATTTCGTCGAACACGATCTTCTTCACTTTGTGATCTTCGATTTAACGCTGTAGCATTTGATTGACGTAAACGTCTGCCAATGTTTGCTCGTCTTGAACGTGGCATTCTTTCAGTACAGTGTATTACTAATTGAATGTAAAAGCAAAACATTGAAAAATTATTTCAAGAAAAAAATATAAATTGAATTCAAAGTTCAATGTGTGTGGTAATATGAATGTGTGTGCTTGGAAATATGAATTCACATACCCACACACTGGAAAAAACCTCAATTGTGCAAATAAAAAAAAATACTCACCGGCAAATGCAATCCAATTGAACTTGTGAAAATGAAGCAACACTTTTATCAGCTGGTCAAAAAAAATAGGTGTGATCAAATTTTTTCGCACCACTGTTGTCTTTGATGCAAAATAAATGTTTTTTTGATCGCAGGCCTTACAAAAAGATCTTGTTTTAAGAAAAAACGGTTATTCTGTTGACACTGATGCTGAGCTTACTGCATGTGTTATGTTGAGCTGTTCTATTTTCTTTGTTGCATTAGGATTTGGTGTTTTTAAGAAGTTGGTCATTAAAATAGGTGTTCTCCAAATAAATGCACAGTTTATATCTCTGCTATTTCAAAAAAAAAAAAAACAAAATTTCAAGGTAACTGTTAAGTTCCAATAACATAATTAACACATTCGTATTATGTCATAGGTAGTCAGTAGGTCAACCAGCAGTACGTGAACGTTGCTGACTGTGCACCTACGAGTTTGATTACCAAATTGTTCTAGTGATGTGACTTAGTTTTTATTATACTTTATTTTTGTTATTATTATTCGTAGAGTAAGCTATTTTTAAGTACACTATAAAGACGATGTTATTTATGAATAAAATATCATTACTTTGAGGGAAGTCTTTGGTGTCTTTTATTTGGTTCGTGTGAAGTTGAAGTTATATTCTCCAGTTTAGACTATTTAGACAAACGAGTCTAACATTTTGGTGACCCCGAAGTGATTCAACTGATCACTCGAACAACTAATTGACATATCTTCATCTTCATCAACTTACTGATCTTTGGTAGATATACATATCTGAAATTGACAACGTAATCTGCATCAACATTTAGTAACTCATCTTTCTCTGATATCTATATATCTACAACGATGTTTTCATCATTCCAAGATTGCATTGTGGCCCAAGTAGCAAGTGGGCAAGAAATTCAACGGATCATCTCCAACTTCAAAAAGGATTCCTCCAATCGAAAGACCTCAAGGGTATATTTTGATGAAAGGCTTAAGCGGCTTCAAGAACAGTGGAAGACGTTTGAACAAGGTGACCAGAAGATCAATGAACTACTACAAAAAGAGGAAAACCATGAATACTTCACCAAAAATTACTTTAAAGAAATTGCCGCATTAGTTAAACAATATACTCAATATTTTGAAGAAGCAATATTGGCTTTTAATAAACAAGGTAATACGGATCAAGCAGATCTACTCTTATTTATTTAATACGTTAAAGGACTAACGTTAACTCTTATTACATATAATATATCTTAAAAACTAGTACCTATATAATATACAACTTCCATTACAATAATGCATTAAAAAAGGAAAAAAAAAAAAAAACATTAAATATCTAATTACATTATGGATTATTTTGAATAAAAAATATTTTTCTTAAGTTGAGTGATTTTACATTGTCATTGGTGGAATTAATTAAATTTGAATTTTGATTGTAAATATTTATTAAGAGATTTAAAGGACTATTAGCACCGTAGTTTGATCTACTATAAATGTTGGAAATTGGCAACTGCCTTCTCAAATTATACTGACTAGCTATGAAATTCAATCGACAAAGTATCAATGGGGCTGTTATGGATCCATTGATTATCCCGACAATAAAACAAAATTGTAGATATGCTCTGTGACTCGTTAGAGATGGAAGATTTATTAGTTGAATACGTTGAGCGTAAGGTGGCAAGATAATTCTATTCGACCATGGTAGGAATCTTAAACAAAATCTCATAAATCTTCTTTGAACGGACTCCAATCTATTTAAATGAACCGCATAATATGGCGCCCATACAACACAACCATACTCTAAGATGGATCTTACGAATGAGACATAAAGAGTTTTTAGAACATAGGGATCACGAAATTCTCGAGCAAATCTTTTAATAAAACCGAGTGTCATGTTAGCTTTTTTAATAATGTAGTCAAAATGGTCAATAAAAGTTAATTTTGAGTCCAACACTATCCCAAGGTCAGTAAAGCAAGACAGATTACTAAGAGGTGACAAATGAATCGCATAATTATAGACAATCACATTTTTCTTGCGTGTAAAACACATTGTTTTACACTTGTCAATATTTAAAACTAAACCATTAATATTGCACCATTCCCAGAAACTTTGAAGGTCTTTTTGTAAGAGATCACAGTCTTTTAGAGAGTTGATTGTACGAAAATTTTTTACATCATCAGCATATATAAGAGACATAGAATTTGATAGGACGGACGGAAGATCGTTAATAAATAGTACAAATAATAACGGGCCAAGATGGCTACCCTGAGGTACACCGGAGTTAACAGTAAAACATTTAGAACGTTCACTTTTAAAAACAACACTATATAGCCTATCTTTTAGATATGAAGATATCCACAAAACAAATCTATCGTTAAGACCCAAATATTGCAGTTTCCTTAAAAGAATATGGTGGCTTAGCTTGTCAAATGCTTTGCTGTAGTCAGTAAAAATACAGTCAACTTGTTGTTTTTTTTCAAACGCGTCAATACAAAATGTAGTAAACTGTAACAAATTGGTTATAGTGGATCTCTTTTTAACAAAGCCATGTTGGTTGTCACATAAAACGGAGGAACAGTGAAAAGACAAGATATCACAAATAATAGATTCAAACATTTTGGGTATAGCAGATAGTTTAGCAATTGGTCTATAATTTAAAATCAAATTTTTTTTACCTTTCTTATGAGTAGGAATAAGGAATGCGTTTTTCCAAAGGGTCGGAAACTTACAGCTATTTATAGATTGATTAAAAAGTAAAAATAACGGATATGACATATATATTGCACATTTTTTTAACATAAAAGCAGGAAAACCATCAGGACCAGGACTTAAGCAATTATCTAATTTTTTAATATACTCTAAGATAGTTTCCTCAGTTATAGTAAAGTTAATCGAATTAAGATGTAAAAACTCATCAACAGCGGGAATATTATTTGTATCGCAAGTAGATACTTCAAAAGCACACTGAAAATATTCGGCAAACATATTTGCTATGACCTCTGGGTTGTGACTCTCAGAATTTTGATAACACATATTATTTGGGTAACCATCAGATTTTCTTTTACAATTAACATATTTCCAGAAGTTTCGGGGGTTAGATTTAAGATCATCTTCAGTTTTAGTGATAAAGTCCGAATAAAGAAAATTATAGTAATTAATAAACTCATCTCTTAGTTTAATGTAATCATTTTGAGCCTCGACGCTCCAGAATCGATTCAACTTCACCCAAGCCTTGTTTCTTTTATTTTTAAGAGTTTTAATATGTTGATCAAACCACGGTGGAGTGTTATTTAAAGGTCTTATTTTTCGTAACGGAATGGTTTCTAAGAAACAATCAAATAAAATTTTATAAAAACGAAAGACCATTTCATCAAAACTGACATTAAAAAATAAACTATTCCAGTTAATATCTTGCAATAAACGATAGAGTTCTGAGAAATTACATTTTCTACCCAAAACATCATCAAGAAGCATCGAAGAAGCAGAACAATCGAAAATGACGAATGTTGTTCGAAGATCATGTGCTCTCTTGAAAGGTTGCTGGATGAGTTACCCACAAATAATACGGAGCCATTTCAGTACCACGAAGTCAAGGGTGCAGGGAATTTATTCCACAGGAATCTGCTCCACATGGGAATTTATTCCACTTTTAGTGGGAATGTGCTCCACTTTTAGAAGTGAAGTAAATGCCCACCCAGAGTGGGAATTTGTTTAACCTAAAATTTTGTGGATTTTTTTCCCACACAAGAACGTATTCAATTTATCTAATTTAAGGAACAAAAATACCATATTTTATTTATTTTATTAAATAATTAGTTTTTGAATAAATCAATAACAATAACAAAATTCAAATATTAAAAAAAAGAAGTACCTATATAATTAAATTTTAAAACTAAATTATTTTGAAACAAAGATTTCTAACACCAAGTAATTAAGCGTTTTGCTCTTTGATCAATTTTTACCAAAATACTGTCAGTGAACTCTGAACAATTGTTTTACAATATGAGCATAAAATTGAAGAGCGCGAACTATTAAAGTTAATAGGTTTCGAGAGCAATATTTAAATTGATTTGAGAACAATATTAAATTTTTTTGAGCATAACTAAGGTAAAAATATTTTCAAAAATCGCGCGATTTTTGAAAATATTCTTACCTTAGTTATGCTCAAAAAATTTTAATATTGTTCTCAAATCAATTTAAATATTGCTCTCGAAACCTTTTAACTGGTTATATTTTCGTTGAGGTTATGAATTATGGATTTTGATATTAGGTACCTATTTCAAAATTGATTTGAGAGCAATATTAAATTTTTTTGAGAATAAGGTATAAGAATATTTTCAACTTCACTTTAAAAAGTGTAGCACTTTCTCACCGAAAAGTTAAATAAATTCCCACTCTGGGTGGGCACTTACTTCACTTCAAAAAGTGGAGCACATTCCCACTAAAAGTGGAATAAATTCCCATGTGGAGCAGATTCCCGTGGAATAAATTCCCTGCACCGAAGTCAAGTTCCGATCTATTGAGCAATTGTGGCGGCAAATTGAAGCTGTCAACTACACCATATGGGAACTTAGTGACGACTCCATATCAGAAGGCTATAACCATAAAAACTTCATTGATATGGAACAAAGGGTTAAACAAACACTCATAACTCTATGCACGAGAATCCAGTCGCAAGGCAGTAAAAACGTTGGTGTGGGTATCGCCAAAAACAATTCTCTACATTTACCAAAAGGTATCATTCCCAGATTTGATGGAGACTACATGAAATGGCGACAATTTTTTGATCTATTTTCACAAATGGTGGACAACCAATCGATTCCAAACATACAGAAGATGTGGTATCTCAAAACACATCTAAGTGGAGAAGCTGAGAATTTGATTCGTCATTTATCTTTGACCGAAGAAAACTACACAACAGCATGGACCAGTCTTCAAGATAGATATAATAATATCAGGGTTCTTACGTCATCACTTTTGCAAAAGATAATTAGGCAACCTCATCATACACAACCACAACCTTCAGCAGCGGCTATCAAAAATCTACACGACACTACACAAGAGTGTTTGATGGCTCTTTGCAACATTGGTGTAGACACGGCATATTGGGACCCTCACAAAACCAAAGGAACTGCAATCAATTAAAGAATTTTTGTTATTCTTGGAAAACCAATTCCAATCACTAGAGTCAGTTGGACAGAAAAAGAAGGATTCAACTCCTCGAGCTTGTGGATCAGTTATATCAGACCGAAAAGGAACGTGCAAAATATGTCATTCTGGAACACACCCTATATTAATTTGCTTGTAAGCAATTCTTACAACTACCAGCTTCAGAACGAATTCAAATAGTTCAAAAACTTAAAATTTGCTTGAATTGCCTGAAGATTGGTCATGGTGTCAAAACTTGCATTTCAAGAGGATGTTTTAAATGCAACCATAAACACAACAAACTATTACATCTCGAGAGCCATAACAAGGGATCCTTCACAAACAAACATGCAAGATGCAACGAACATAGAAGGGGACAATAATGAAAGGTCTCAAACAAATTTAAGTGCATCAGTAACATTATCAGCATCCAAAAATCCAGAAAAGCATCAATACATATTCCTGAGCACAGCCGTAATAGAGCTGATAACAAACAATGGACAATGGATCGAATGCAGAGCAGTGTTAGATTCCGGTTCACAAGTGAATCTTATAACAGAACGCCTCGTAAAGAAACTAGGTCTTCACTCAAAACATACATCAACATCAATCAACATTCAAGGCATTGGTAATGGAAAGCGTGAATCTCATCATCGAGTAAACGTCAAATTGCAGTCAAGAACAAGTGGCTTTGATACCCAATTAGAAGCTTTTGTTCTACCACACATTATATCTCCACAACCATCTCAACATTTCAACACTTCATCATGGGCAATTCCAAAGAATGTACCATTAGCAGACCCATTTTTCAATCGGCCAGAGAAAATTAATATTCTTCTTGGTGCAGAGTTCTTTCATCACTTTCACTTTCTATTGGGCAGATACGTTTAGCAGATGATCTACCCACATTGCAAAATACAGTTCTTGGATGTTGTCTAATCTAAAGTTATCTAATCGGTTATTTGGAGAATAATATCATTACTAGCTGACCCGGCGAACTCCGTACCGCTTTTTTTCAATACATATCTTTGAAAATACTGAGTTTTTTGTGTTACTGTTTATAAACGTCTCATTTACACACTGGTGTACAATAGCGGGCTAGGGAAATCTAGCACTTCTAGTAAATAAAAATCAGTTGAATTGTCAAAAATTACATTTAATGACGCAATTGATGTAACACCGGAAGTGGTTAACCTTCCGAACAGATAAGTACCGTTAATTTAACACTTAACGTCGTGAAGATTTAGGGCTTGATGAATAAGTATTCGCCCAAGGATTAACATAGGATAAGAAAATAGCGGACAATTTCGTTATGAATTTTTAATGCATCATGTCAAATTAATAACAAATCTTATGGTAGGATCTTTTGAGGATGGCTACAAAGGTGACAGAACTGCATTTTAAGTGCATTTTGTCACGAATCTCAAAAGTTGTCAGCCGTTGTAATGTAAAGTTTTAGCCTATACAACATACATACATTTTATAGACTTTACTGGATTGGCATGCACATTACTTATTCTCATTTTAAATCTAAAAGAAGGACTACATTTTGTTTAACCCTTTTATATATGTATACAATACATACATTAGTAGATGAAACAAACCTTCCAGAGTTTCTGCGCTATTCACCCAAAACTAAATACATAAAAATCGAACTCATTTTTTTAATGTACCGAAATATTTGAATTAATTATTATTGATTTGATAGCTGTCAGATGAAAACTTTTTCATTCAGCATTAAATTCAGCATACTTTTCCATAAACGTAACGAGAATCAGCTTTCTGAGTAAAATGAAATGATAAAATGAAAACGTACAATGAAAAGTATCGTGAAAAAAAGTTTAACATTTAATTTTTTCACAGAACCGGAATAGAGGCCCTGTTCTGTAACTTCGTCGATATCTTTCCGCATCGAAGAAAAATGAAATGAAATATTATATCCATATCGGTTCTGGAAATAATTCGGTTTCTGTAAGTCCATGCGATAATCGTAAATTCCAGCCATTATTTGACTGGAACTTCCAATGGAAGTCGATATGTTGAGCTGTGCTGTCACATGACACTTAAAATCTAACCATCATTTTATATTAGGCGTTTTTCTTTTTTCATTCAGAAAAGAGCTATGAATAGTGTTCGAGTATGAATGAAATGAATGCATAAAAATGTTCTTTTATTTATTTTTGTTCAAAGTTTTGGAAACAAAATTTTTACCAACTTATTTGATTTGTTTAGAACTGGCACTTTCTAGATCACGAATATGCATTTTTGAAGTCGATTGGTCGCTTAGGGGCCAGTTATAGCGACACGGAAAACCAAACCGGAAAAATTTTCAGATGGAAAATTTTTTATGTTATAAATCGATTTTAAACACAAATGCTACACTGATCGATACTAAATAACTCGGAGAATTTTTTTTGCTTATGAAAGTTTCAATTGAACTAATATTTTTTGTTAAAAATTTATTTATTCATTTTTATGGTTAAGTTTGGTTTTTCGCCCCAGCTGATTGACAATTCCACCAAAATAGAACAAATAGTCTTTCCTGTTTCAATCCAATTGTTTTCAGTTTCCACTGGAACGTGAGCTGTCAAAATATTTTTTTCGTTGTAAATTCTGCCATGACAAGTTTTTCGTTGCAATTTTTCAACAAAATATCAAAAGTCAAACTGAGGGGCCAGTTATAGCGATACGGAAAACCAAACCGGAAAAATTTTCAGATAGAAAATTTTGTATGTTATAAATCGATTTTAAACACAAATGCTACACTGATCGATGCTTTATAACTCAGAGAATTTTTTTTGCTAATAAAAGTTTCAATTGAAGTAATATTTTTTATTAAAAATGTATTTATTAATTTGTAAGGCTAAATTTGGTTTTTCGCACCAGCTGACTGACAGTTCCACCAAAATGGAGCAAATATTCTTTCCTGTTTCGGTCTAATTTGTTTCGCATTCCACTGGAAGGTGAGCCGTCAAAACATTTTGTTCGTTGTAATTCTGCCATGAAAAGTTTTTCATTGCAATTTTTCAACAAAATATCAAAAGTCAGACTGTTTAAGAGGAACTGACCACTGACTTTTGTTTGAAATTTATCATGGAAGTTGTTTTTTCACACTCACCGAGCCACCAGTGCGCAGTGTGGTAATGATTTGTAATGTGATTTTTTTTAGTAAATGCAGATTTGTGGAAAATGAATTCTTTTTAGAAATGTGATTAAAGTATTTAAATAATAATAAATACAAATATTGACGGTTCAAGTGAAAATTAATTTTGCATTCAGAAATGAATATTTAATTTTTATTTATTTAGGAGGAACATACAAACATAATTTAATTAAATTAATGAATTCATTAATGCATTTTTGCGCGAGTGAACAAAATCATTGGTTTGATTTGGTTTGTTTTGTAATTGTGTTTTTTGTGTTTCTTTTGACGTTCTTAATATATAAACTATAAGAATATAAGAAAGTTAATGATTTTAATTCACATTTATTTGTTCACTTGCGCAAAAATACATTAATCAATTATTACACTCCTCTAATTTTAAATTTGCAAATTCAGAGGAACCTATTAATTTATGAATCCAAAATTAATTTTCACTTGAACCGTCTGTATTTGTTTAAAAACTTTAATCCCTTTTCTACAAAAACATTTTTCCACAATGAATTTCACAGAATTAAAAAAAAAACAGATTTGACGCTTGAGAAATGTCAAATTACTAAAGTATGGGTGCAAATGTGCGTTAAATTTGATCTGAAATCTGATCTGAGATCAAGAAACAACTGATCCGACGCACCAACAAAAATCACAAATATAAGAATTGATCCGCACTATAATTTGATTTAAAATCCTTTTTCTTGCTCACTCTCACTCATGCGACTTCGTTTCTCACCGAAATAATTTTTCAGTTGTTTTTTTCATCTTTATTGAAAATTTCACTTTTACACAATGCATACAATTAATACACTGCGTGCGTGTAGATAAACGCCTGTTTTGTGAAATGTCAGAGAGAAATATTTTTTCTGGCATCGTTTCATGATCGCTATAAGCGCTAAAAACGAAATAAATATTATTTTCATACCGTTCCACCTTTTTCGGTTTGGTTTTCCGTATCGCTATAACTGGCCCCTGAGACAGAGGCACTGACCACTGACTTCTGTTTGACATTTATCAAATAAGTTGTTTATTCACACGCACCGAGCCACCAGTGTCGCCAGCAACGCAGTGTGGTAATGATTTGTAATGTGATTTTTTTTGGTAAATGCAGATTTGTGGAAAAAGAATTCTTTTTAGAAATGTGATTAAAGTTTTTAAATAATAATAAATACAAATACAGACGGTTCAAGTGAAAATTAATTTTGGATTCATAAATAAATATTTAATTTTATTTATTTAGGAGAAACGTACAAATATAGTTTAATTAATTTAATTTAATTAATGAATTCATTAATGCATTTTTGCGCGAGTGAACAAATAAATGTGAATTAAAATAATTGTACAATGTACATAATATTTTTAATTTTCTTATTTTTTATAGTTTATAAATTAAGAACGGCAAAAGAAATACAAATAACACAATAACAAAACCAGATCAAATCTGTTGTATGTGAAAGGAATTGAAACAGATTTGGTCTGTTTTTTGAATTGTGTTATTTGTGTTTCTTTTGACGATCTTAATATATAAACTATAAAAATTAAGAAAACTAAGGATTTTAATTCACATTTATTTGTTCACTTGCGCAAAAATACATTAATCAATTCATTACACACCTTTAATTTTAGATTTGCAAATTCATAGGAACCTATTCATTTATGAATCCAAAATTAATTTTCACTTGAACCGTCTGTATTTATTTAAAAACTTTAATCACTTTTCTATCAAAAAATTCCCACAATGAATTTCACAGAATTAAAAAAAAAAACAGATTTGACTCTTGAGAAATGTCAAATTATTGAAGTATGTGTGCAAATTTGTGTTAAATTTGATCTGAAGTCTGATCTGAGATCAAGAAAAAATTGATCCGACGCACCAACAAAAATCACATAAGAATCGATTCGCACTATAATTTGATTTAAAATCTTTTTTCTTGCTCACTCTCACTCATGCGACATCGTTTTTCCCCGAAATAATTTTTTAATCGATTTTTGTTCATTTAATGAAAATTTCATTTTTACACAATGCTGATAATTAATACACTGCGTGCGTGTAGATAAACGCCTGTTTTGTGAAATGTCACAGAGAAATATTTTTTCTGGCATCGTTTTCATGATCGCTATAAACGCTAAAAACGAAAAAAAGATTATTTTCATCCCGTTCCACCTTTTTCGGTTTGGCTTTCCGTATCGCTATAACTAGCCCCTTAGCTTAGCCGCAGGTCAAATTTAAAGATGTCAACTTTGATGCCTCTAGCGCACATCGCGTTTAAAGATAAAGATCGATTTTTCAAATAATGCAATGCATTAATTGAAAGGTGGAACTTCCTAGATTACGAGTATGCATTTTTTGAGTTACTAGGACGCTAAGCTTAGACGCAAATCTGAAAATATTTTTTTTTTTAAGTTTTGGAAAAAAAATGTTTATACCAACTTTTCGTTAAATTTTTTAGAACTGACACTTCCTAGATGGAGCATTCCATGGTCACGTACAGACAAATCACACTACTTTTATGTTACAAAAAGGCTCCTTATACTAGGTACGTAAATGGGATAGGCCATGTACTAATTTTATTTTATACCTTATACATCAGTCTTTTATTATATGCAAACATTCTGAAGGATATTTTTAAAATGGCCTTAAACAAGAATTATAATAGGTGTCACGTAACAGACGGCTAGAGTAAACCAATTTTTTAAGTAATTACTTTACATTAAAATTTTAGCGAAACTATAAACAATGGATTGGTGATTAGTGAGAAGCAAATAATAAGGGAGCATCAAAGTTGATAGTAAGGAGAAAAAAATATAAAAAAACACATATTTAATTGTTTTTACAAATTTTTTAATAACTTAAGTTATTGTCACGTACGGACAAACGACGTCACTTGAAAACGTTAGTCTTTTATTAAAGTTTTTAAGTAGTTAAACACTTTTTTATATTCTGATTTGCAAGGAGAACGGACCTCTACGATCTTCTTATCTGTTTGAATGCAATGGATATTGGAAATACCAGGTATGGCTACGGCGTTTTTGCATGGCTGCACAGTCATTATTTTGTTGCCAATTTCTGATGATGACTGGTGAATGACTCGGGTTTTGGACACCAACCGCGATACCAGATCAGCAAAATTTTTTGCCGATTGCACAATAACAGTGTCATCTTGGCTTAACATTTTTCCCCTCACTAGTCTCTTCATATTTCCGCCAAATGTACATTAAAATTTAAAAATCTACTGTTTGTAAGTTGGTTGAAAGTTCCGCTTTTTCATGGAATGCTCCAGATCACGAATATGCATTTTTGAAGTCGCTTGGTCGCTTAGTTTAGCCGCAAGTCAAGTTTAAAGATGTCAACTTTGATTCCTCTAGCACGTCTAGTTTAGCCGCAAATCGTGTTTAAAGATAAAAGTCGATTTTTCATGCGATGCGTCAATTGAATTTTTTTTTTTGTTTAATACATAATAAATAACATAAGAAAACATAAAAACTATTTTATTTTAATTACCTTATTGGTTTGGACCATTTTGCATATACAGCGGACGCTCAGAAATTAGAACCATTTTGTTCCTGAGGTAATTATAATTTCCGAAATGTCCAAATTTCCGGACGTTTTTTTTTAATTCGCTGGTATAGTAAAAAACGAGTGAAACCACATCCACAATTTATTATTTTCACACAAATCTCTTTTATTAATAAACAATTAATCTTTTTCTTTTTGTAGCATATATTCAGTAATGTTTGTTTTTTTTTTTTTTTTTTTTGTTTAGTTAAACTTGATACAACGATTTCGTTACGGAGGGTGAAACAATTGGTAATTCTTAATAGGAGTTGGAAACAACATCTAATATCGCTTTTTTCTTCGATTTTACATATAGCTGATGGCAGATATTTTCACATTAAAGCTAAACGATTCCCTTGTACGCCTTCATCAAGGTTTTTTAAAATCTTTACTTTGGTTTCCATAGACAAAGTGTTATTTTACGTTTATTTGACATTTTGAATAAATCACGTTGCGTTTTTGAACAAAACTGAGCCAAATTTGTATATGCGAATCAAATATTCACAGGCGTATAACCTAAGTATGACAAGTAAAACGTGAAGGGAATCTCCACATACATATTGTGGTGGTTCCCCTTTTTTTTTTTTGCCTTTTTGAAGCAAAATAAATACAAAATTGGGAGTTCCCCTATATTTACAAAGCTAAGAAAAAAAAATCGCTCTGAAATTAGAACCTCAAGTTCTAATTTTGGAGCATTCAATAAAATTAAAAACTCAGGTTCGAATTTCTGGAAGATTAGAATTTACGAAAGTTCTAATTTGTGAGCGTCCACTGTATAGCGACTAGTCAGAAGCAAATGATAAAATTTTACGGCTAAAATAAAAAATTCATCGATTTTCAACTGTACAGAACACCACTTTTCCGCATATTTCCAGTTTGCAATTCCAATTCGTTTTAATCGAAAATTTTTCGATTGTCAAACTAACAGAAACAGGATGATGCGGTAAAATGAGTTTTGTTTCAATTCACAGCTTTCTTCGATTATTTTTTTCGATGCGAAAATTACAGAACAGGGGTCCTGGTTAACGTCTTTTTTCAAATAGCCATAAGTTGTCAATGGTTGTATCGAATTCAATCAAACTTTGTTTGGTACAGTTACTTACAACTCGCTATCAGATGGCATTGCATATTTTCAGTTTCGGTCAATTTTTTTAGTCTTTTCTAATTAAATCAAAAAAGGCTCCACCGACTTTAATTAAACTTTTTATGTAATATACATAGAATGTTTTGAAGAAATCTGCTATTAAGTATTTGGCGACAAATGATAATAACGGAAACTTGTTAAACACTTTTAATAATTTGGCCAAAATTGCCTTAAAGTACCTACAATCGCAAGTAAAAATATTTTTAAAAAAGTTTTGAGTAGGTATGTCATCATAAGAAAATCTGTAGTTTTCATCTGTGAAAATTATTTAAAAAAATCAATCCAACCGTTTTGAAAATATTTCGAAATCCAAAAATTTTTTTTTTTGGTTAAGGAGATTTCCTGCAAAATCCGTCTTTGTCGAATAGATATTTGCAGAAGCCTAATATTTCATAAATATATAAGTTGTTCGGCTGCAAAGCAGGGCCTCAACTCTAAATGGAGCATAGGGCAGCAACAAGATCCTTCGATCTGTCCCGATTCGCCGCAACTAGCCTTAGCTGTGGAGACGATTAGATGCTTTGAGAGCTAGCTTCCGTTAAAACAGATGACCTCGAAGTTGTTTTTGGTCTTCCAACTCGTCTATTACCCTTGGGGTTTCATTCGAAAGATTGGTTCGTTATTATTTTCGTTAGGATTCCTCAGCGTTTGGCCTATCCAATGCCACTTCCGTTAGATGCATTCACGATTAACCCAGTAAAATGCCTTCTCAAAATCCAAAAACGAGGTATGCAGCGGTGTTTGGTAATCACACGATTGTTTAAGTGTGGTTCGCAAGGTGTTTATGTGGTCAACGCACGATTTTGCACTACCAACCCCGCGTGATGGCTCTTGCGGGTAGACTCAATTCTGGATTTTATTCTCTAGAGAACAATTATTGCCATTTTTTCGGAAAAACCGACAGAATGGTTATACCGCGCCAGTTATTCCATATTTTGAGGTTCAATTTAATTGGTAACTTCACAATAACTCCACCCTTCTAGTCCCATCTGTACGTTTCACTTTCCAAACAGCCTGCACTTGATTAAGAAAAATACGGGAACTTGCTTTAGGGTCTGCTTTTAGGAATAATATTTCATACGACGCTAATATTTTTGTATCAAATCCACGAAGCCACCATGAATGATTTTTGGAAAACTGTAATCTCTGTTACATCTTGCATTTCTTTGTTGGCAGTATTTGTGCTTGTTTTGGAAGGAGTATCTTCAAAATTTTAACATTTCGTTTTTGTTTATAGGATGCGATACTTTCTTAGCTTTCAGGATAATTCAATCATTTTCGTATGAAGTTAAAAGAGTCTCATCATTTTTTTTAACGTGAAGATAGCATTGCGAATAAATGCACAAGTGAAAATATTGCGAAGACCACAATCCCCACAACAAGCATTAAGATGAAACTCTGAATGATATTTTTTATATCCTTGTCGTCCATATTAATCCTCGATTGTGTCCATTCCATTCGCTATGACAAATAATGGCACCTGTTATTTTCAGATTGTATTCCAAGATATGAGGAGAGAGTTGAGTGAACGATGTTTTTAAAGGAAATAGAAACAACCATCTTTAAATCGCTTCTTTATTTTAAGTTAAACCAATTAAGTATATAGTCACTGCAGAAGAATGGTTCTGAGATTGTTCTAGTACTAAGTCGCAGCCTACTGCATTGAAAGTACCTGCAGTTCTCTCCAGGTCATGTATGTATTTTGAAGGTAATTTCAACATATCTTACAAATAAATTGTTACTTCACGGATATAATAACAGTGCTTCAAAAAAATAAAATGCACGACTGGGTCGCACGAACTTGCTCTAATGTGTGACAGTGGTTTATGGGCTTGAGATTTTGATAAAAATAAAATTTTCAAAATTCTTAAATAAATACTTAAACTAATTTGAGCTGAAAAAAAGTACGCCATTTTATTTCTTGGATAAATTTGAATTTATGAGAATAAATTTAGAAAAATCTGTGGAGCGGTTTTTGAGAAAAAAAGTTTTTTTTGAAAAACTTTTTGAAAAAACTTTTCAAAAAAAATTCAAAAACGCCAGTTCATAGGTATTCAGCAAATACATTTATTTAAAATTTTTAAAAAAAAATTTAATAAACAGTTTTCAAAATATTAATTTTTTAATTTTTTTTTTTAAAATGCTTTTAAAAATACAAAAAAATATTTTTCAAAAATATTGGTATGCAATACAAATTGAGCTACCTACAGCTATATGTGTGTGAAATTTCGAAAGAATCGGTTGAGTCGTTTTCGAGATAGTCGAAAGCAAAAAAAAACGGTCCTATGGAAAGTACCGTTCTTAGCCATTTTTTAAAACTTTTTTTTCAGCCATATGATTGGTCGTACCTAAAAAGCAACACTGATTTTTTTAATTAAAAATCGTTAGAGCCGTTTTTGAGAAAAATAAGCTTTAACGTAACGGTTGTGTGGCAGGTACCGTTATTTTTTGAGCTAAAAAAAAAATTTAAATTTCCTTTCTGTACAATACCTAAAAAAGTCTATATACCAAGTTTGAAGCAATTCGGCCCACCCGTTTGGGCTGTAGGTCTACATACAGACAGACAGACAGACAGACAGACAGACAGACAGACAGACAGACAGACAGACAGACAGACATACAGACGGACAGAATTTTTAGACCATCTTTTTTCGTCTTCGCTATCATCGTAATGTCATGTTTGATTGTTATCTCAAAACTTTTTTTTTCGACGAATGCATAACTTGCCTTATAGTACCTATAATCGCAAGTTAAAATAAAATGCACGACTGGGTCGCACGAACTTGCTCTAATGTGTGACAGTGGTTTATGGGCTTGAGATTTTGATAAAAATAAAATTTTCAAAATTCTTAAATAAATACTTAAACTAATTTGAGCTGAAAAAAAAGTACGCCATTTTATTTCTTGGATAAATTTGAATTTATGAGAATAAATTTAGAAAAATCTGTGGAGCGGTTTTTGAGAAAAAAAGTTTTTTTTGAAAAACTTTTTGAAAAAAATTTTCAAAAAAAATTGAAAAACGCCAGTTTATAGGTATTCAGCAAATACATTTATTTAAAATTTTAAAAAAAAAATTTAATAAACAGTTTTCAAAATATTAATTTTTTAATTTTTTTTTTTAAATGCTTTTAAAAATACAAAAAAATATTTTTCAAAAATATTGGTATGCAATACAAATTGAGCTAACTACAGCTATATGTGTGTGAAATTTCGAAAGAATCGGTTGAGTCGTTTTCGAGATAGTCGAAAGCAAAAAAAACGGTCCTATGGAAAGTACCGTTCTTAGCCATTTTTTAAAACTTTTTTTTCAGCCATATGATTGGTCGTACCTAAAAAGCAACACTGATTTTTTTAAATCGAAATCGTTAGAGCCGTTTCTGAGAAAAATAAGCTTTAACGTAACGGTTATATGGCAGGTACCGTTAGTTTTTGAGCTAAAAAAAAAATTTCAATTTCAACTCTGTACAATACCTAAAAATCTCTATATACCAAGTTTGAAGCAATTCGGCCCACCCGTTTGGGCTGTAGGTCTCTATACATACAGACAGACAGACAGACAGACAGACAGACAGACATACAGACGGACAGAATTTTTAGACCATCTTTTTTCGTCTTCGCTATCATCGTAATGTCATGTTTGATTGTTATCTCAAAACTTTTTTTTTCGACGAATGCATAACTTGCCTTATAGTACCTATAATCGCAAGTAAAAAGGCATGATATGCTTACCATAGGGAGCGGGGTGGGGATGGAAAGATCTAGAAGGGACCACAATAGCTGCCAACAAGATGTGGTTTTCCTCGTTTTCTTCATGTTTTGCATACTCAACTACTTCCAGCTCCTGCGCTAATATGCTTTTCAATTTAATTTGAGTGTATTTTGCCTTATTCTTACTTGCAATCATATTTCGCCTATCTTAAAGAAAAAATATTTTAAATCAACTCGCAAATCCATTGGAGCAAGATGATAGCCCACAAATGTAGAATGATGTTTTGTTTACATTGTTTTTTTCTGTGTGAGCATACCTCGTCTTAAGTTTTTTATAATTCATTTAAATGGATGCATTGTCCAACAACAATTAATATCCAATAATTCTTTTTTCTTAGGCCAAAATGAACGACCACCATGGGAACTTCCAAAAAGGTACTGCACTTATTTTAAAATCCTTCAGATTTATTATACTAAAACGAGACTAGCATCGTTGGTATCACTCGCACTGCCTCTGCCAAGCATCAGTTCCAACATAATATCTCCCACAAAACAGCCTTAAGATTGGTGCAAAGCAGCCATGCAATTCATAAAGTGTTCTAGCGACATGTTTAAATTATATAGCACTATTCAAAACTATCGCCCTCATCGAGGTAATGTCATTATATTGCGATAAGAATCTACAAACAATATAAAATGAGCTAAGACCGTCCCGATATCCTTATCACGCTGACAACACGTCTTCTTGCAATTTATCCTTGGTTTCCATTTCCACTTTCTTGGTTGGCCAAAGATTTTCAGTCGGTGCAAGATCAATTTTGGAGGAGCTTAAATCTTCTCAGCACCCCTACATGAATAACTAACAAGCAAACACATGGCGACTGATAGACTGCTGAAGATATACGAATAGCAAATGAATCACCATCGACTGCGGGATTGTTCGTGGAGCATGGATGTTTAACATGTTAACGATGTTGTCAGTTACATACACGATTAGGTCATGCATTACACAATCAGGAAGTATTAAGAGCCAACATTAGACACATCTACCGTCAAAACCATCTGTCGTTCCATCAAAGTAAGAGGCAAGTCGTTGTAAACATCGCGGAATCAATAGTTTTGCAAAGTGCCGGCGCAAAATATACCGGCCTTGCTACTTTTGAGCGCCTTTTAGCTCAGCAATTGTTGTCACGCTCTATCCGTCCCTTGTCAAATGTATTTGGCGTTTTTTTTTTCATTTCCTGGCTATTTTTTTATATATTGATTAGTTATGTGCCTAAAAATCTTTTTGTTTAAATTACAAGGTAAGTGTGGCACAAGATATTTTGAGATATTTTCTATTTGGGTTTGTTGAGTATTTAATTTAAATAAAATATTTTTAACGTAATGGAAATTGGTTTTGGGATTTATACAGATCCGAAAGTAGACGAAAATATATATGTACATATATGTACTTATTATATGCTGAACTTCTTCATTTTCAGAACATTTAATCGATGATGGAAGATTGGATCATCATACTGGAACTGTGCAAGGAAATCAAATGACAATTTATGGACCTGGAGGCCAAGTGCGAACAGCTTCATCAAACAGCAAGTCGCCGGATGGTGGAAGCAATGTAAATGTAGGTAATGCTGTGCATCATACAACGGCTGCATCGGCCCTTCTAGTTGTGCCTCAACCTATCAATGCAACTAAAATAAATACAAGTTTGGGCCCTTGTAACATTGGAAGTGGGAGGAAGTACCAATGCAAAATATGTCCACAGGTAAGTTTAGTTTAGATTTACTCCAACCCATTTCGCTGCATATTGCGAGATATTCCCATTTAAAAAAGAATCGTTTAGTGTGCAACATACAACAGTTTACATTCATATCATATACATGCATGTGAACCTTGCCAGTATCAAATCGAAGGAGAACAACATTATAAAACTCCTAAAAAATGAAAATTGTATGTATGTATTAATTGGTAAAACTAACACAACAAGAAAGTGTATGTCCCATTTTGTTGACAGCGTAGGAGACAATTCCTAAGTACAGATAGCTTAGGGTCGGTCTAAGGAGGGGTTCCCAGCTGGTTCCCAAGCGAAACCATTTCCAGAAATAATATAATTTGCATGCATTTTCAAGAAAAATATGCTTCCACTTATAACTTAGGTACTATTATAATAAACCTACATAGATCATTTTTGACGAAACTCTTGAAAACATTTTTCTGCAAAAAAAACTCCCATGTGCGCAAAAGAAATAATACGGGCAAGTGCGAGTCGGACTCGCGCAAATAAATAAAACAACTTGATGTATTGTATTTTTAAAAGTATTGCGAGTTACGCTCTTTATTCAAACACTTCTTAAAATGACTGAATGTATTTATGCAGTTTGATCTCTTATATCTATAACTTATTTTATTTACTAAGGAACGACTCATTTTGTGTACGTGACCAGGCGCTTGTTTATAAGCTATTTATATCCTAGTTACTTATTTCAAGTGCTGGTATCGTGTGTAAAGTATAGTGTTCTTACAATATTTTTATTTTTCATCTTTGGGTGAATATTCTGTATTGACTCCCCTCCTCCTTTAAAATTTTGGCCCTTAAAAATCAGTCTAAATTTCTTCTTAATTTCAGCTCTTCTTCATATTTTTTTTTTTAATTTTTCTTCATTTCTTTGTTTTTTACAATTTAATATTAATTGTATGATTTTATATAAGCCGACTAGTACCATAATTATGATTAACGAATTTATTATAATATATATAGTATTGTATATTGAGTTTTCATAAGGTATTACAAATAGTCTTAATATATCAATGTTATCAAAAGCATAATCTGATTTTGATTTTACGGATTCTATAATATCGATAGTATTATTATGGTTATGAATTATTACTTCTTTCGATTTTTTTTTTATTAACATATTCCTTATTATCTATGATTATATTTCCTGTAAATGTAATTAAATTTGTTCCTTCAATAGTTTCATTATTCATGGCATGAGTGCCTGAAGTTAAAATTATACCATCAGTTATTTCTAATATTGGTGTATCCTTTTGCATTAGCATTCTACAATTTGATTCTAAATTGTTTAATAATTTTAATGTACATTTATCATTTATTTTCTCAATTTCACATATTGTATAACTTATGAAAGTTTGGCAATTTTTTTATTCTTTTATAATTTTTATCTTCGCACAAAGCAATATTGCTATCTATAATGGGTTTTTCCTTTTTTGTGGATAAAATGGTTAATATATGATTTTCACATTTTTTTTGAACAATAGGATATTTATATATAATGACTGCCAAATCCTTTGTAAATGTAGTAAAGATTTTACTGTACTCTAGTATTTTCATTACCGGTAAGTTTATATATTCATGTTTAAATATTTCTTTTACATCCTTAATATATATTGATTCTGCAAGGTATAAATTTCCTTTGGCTACATTAATACTTCTAATAACGCTAGATAGTTTTAAATAAACGCTTTCTAAGATATTGTGTTCTAACAGATTGGAATCTTGATTTCTTTACATGTCTTGCAGACCTTTGTTAATAATAGCTTGTTTATAATTATTTTTTATTAAATTATTTAGAGTTGTTTCGATGGCGATTAGGTCATCATTATCGGAATTTCCGTATATATGTATTTATTCATTTTTCCTAGGATGTAAATGGCTCTTATTTGCGAACGTGATTTCGTGTCGAACTTTGTTTTTGAATACGTTTTCTGACTGTACCTTGCTTTCGGTTACTACATCGTTTATTAGTTCTCTTGGTATTCCATACGCGTTGAATACTTTCGGTACAAGTTTAATAGCTTGTTCGGGTGTACTTATTTGTTAGTGTACAGTTTCGTCTGTATGACTCGTGTTTATTTCTTGTCGTGATAAGGCATCAGCGACTACATTTTCCTTGACTGGTTTGTATACCAACTTGGCTCCATAATCCTCTACTATATTTTTCCATCTTTTTAACTTTGTATTTGGATTCTTTTCCGATATACTATATATTAGGCTTTGGTGATCCGTATATATAGTTAGATCTGCTATACCGTATATGTAATTTCTTAACTTCTGCAGTGACTATATTATTGCTAGAAGTTCTTTTTCATTTGTAGAGTATTTTTCTTCTGTTTCGTTAAGTATTCTACTATAGAAAAATATGGGATTTCTATTTTGGCTTAATAAAGCTCCGAGTGCAACATTTGATGCATCTGTCGTAAGTTTAAAAGTTTTGTTGAAATCGGGTTGGTATAACTCTGTAATTTTTGTTAATTTATTTTTTTAATTTATTCAGTGCTCCTATGGACACTAGCCATCAAGATTTATTTTAATATTTTTATTATTCTTGGCACTTATGTTACCTATTTCTTCCCGTAAGTATAATGTCAGAGGTTTAGAAATTTCGGCGTAATTTCTTATGAATTTCCTATAATACCCCGTGAGGCCTTAGAATTCTCTTAACTCCTTAATGTTTCCAGGTATAGGGTATCCTTGAATAGTTTTTACCTTTTCTGGGTTTGTTGCAATTCTATTATTTGTTATTATATGCCCTAAGTATTCGACTTCTGTGTGAAAGAATTTAGATTTTTCATTGGAAATTTTCAAAGTGGATCTATTCAATGCTTGGAAGACTATTTTTATATGTTCTATATGTTCTTCTTTGTTCAAAAAGTAAATCAGAAGATCGTCTTTGTACACATGTACAAATTTGCCTATATATTCTAGTAGAATGCTGTCTACACATCTTTGAAAAATGCTTGGTGCGTTTCGCAATCCAAAAAGCATTCTTACAAATTCATATTTTGCTCCGTTAATGGCAAATGCAGTTTTTCCCCTTTCGTCCTTACATATGAGGATCTATTGGAAACCTTATTCTAAATCTAGAGTAGTTGTAAAATATGAGGCTCTACCTAAGTTCTGTTTAGTCATGTTGACATCTGGAATAGGATATTTATCTGCTGCTGTTTGTTTTTAACTAACTCTTCTATTTCGTATTTATATTCTTCATTTAATTCCTCATATATAATATAATTTACTTCTTGTTTATCAGAATAATTTTCTGTCTCACTACACATGGTGGGTCAAATTATCTATATCTACTTCTGCTTTTAACTCTCTTAATCCTTGGAGTCCTATTATCATATCGAAATCTTTTATATCATCAAGTTCAAAAAATGTTAATTTCTTACCTATTATGAATATTTCTTTATTATATTCTATAATTGATATGCCATGCATTAATTTAGTTTTAGTTGTAGGAATTTTTATTCTCATACAATTGTTGTTACAGGATTTTTTAATATAATTATGGGTTGCACCTTTGTCTATCATTATCTTATATTCTATATTACTCATAGTACTTTTTAATTTTAAACAAAGTAACCCATTTACTAGTTTAAAGTGTCATACCTGTTATTATTAATTTGTTGCTCAGCTTCTACTTGTATGCTGCTGATATCGTCATCGTATACCTCGTTCCGATTTACTCGTTGCTGTTTGAATGGTTGTGGTGGTCCGCTAGGCTGTTGTCGATATTGTCCAGAATTTTCCCTCTCTCTCTTATAACCTGAGTAGTGTGGTTGGGGTTGTGATTGAGCTGGTTGCTGATATTTGGGTGTGGCCACTTGTCTATCGTTTACCTCCATCGGTTGATTTTGTCGAAACGGATTTCTTGGTTGGCTTTGATAATTATTTGAATTATTATTGAAGTGTCTTGACACTGGATTTGAATTAAAATATGGTTGATAATTTACATTGGGGCGTCTCTCTATTTTTGCCTCTGATCTGTGGTTCCTTTGTGTATCCTGAAAGTTTTTTTTATTAAATGCATGTTTCTATGTAAACTATCATGCTCAATCTTTCTTGCGATTGCGAATGCTTGTTTTAAACTTGTGATGGTAGCTGTGTATAAGGCTCCTTTGGTAAATTAATCATTTATTCCATCGACAAATATTCTAACTGCTTCCTCGCAACTATTTTGTATCAATTTTTCATTTTTGATATCATTTTCTCCGCTCATAGCAATTTTGCTCCTGGTTACCGAATGTGTAGTCGAGTCTGTTTTTTATTGCCTCAACATTAAAAATTGTATTATGGTTGGACAGTATATTTGCTGCGCTTCCTTGTATTTTCGATTTCACAATGGTTAGGGCTGCTGCATATTTTGGATGAGTTTTGGATTTATCTATGCTCTTCATGAGCCGGGTGGCTTCGTCTCTCCAAATTTTTAAATGCTTCTAGTTGGATATCATTTCCATTCTCGTACACTGTTGCTACGTCTGTTAATGGTACAACTTCTGTGTCGAATATTTGTATGGTCTTCTTGACTGTGGCTAATTGTGCCCTGAAATCTGCATTCACTTTATCTTGGTTTAAAAGTGCGTTTCTTAATGTTTCATTGGAATTTTCCATTATTTCTAGCCTTGCTAGTAACTTTGCTTAATATGCGGCTGCCATTATTAAAAATTTTTTGTGTGTGTTGGTCTATACGTATGTAGATTTTTTATACACTGAATTGTTTTAGCGTGCTATGCTCCGTCTGTGGGTATTTGTGAGGAATTTTTCACTTTACTTACGGTTCTCCAATATTTTTTTTGTTAAGGTAAGATGATTTCTTCGTGATTTTTTGTCTTCCAAAAAGTTCCAGGGTGTGGTCTCCAAAAAGTATTTCTATTGAAAATACTCCTGGCAAGATCGCCAGTTAATAAAACAACTTGATGTTTTGTGTTACGCTCTTTATTTCAACACTTCTTAAAATGACTGATAAACTACCTCGTTATTTATGACGACACTGTGAATCTAAGAGTGGTTTGGTTTTCTTCTTACAGTCGTTTTTATGCAGTTTGATGTCTTATGTATAACTTATTTTATTTACTAAGGAACGACTCATTTTGTGTACGTGACAAGACGCTTTTTTATAAGCTATTTATATCCTAGTTACTTATTTCAAGTGCTGGTATCGTGTGTAAAATGTGTTGTTCTTACAATATTTTTATTTTTCATCGTTGGGTGTATATTCTGTATTATCTCGCACGAAGGGTTCCGTACCATTATCTATGAAAACGTCCAAGAAATCACCTTGTTGTATGGGAGCCCCCATTAAATTTTTAATTTATTTAGTTTCAGTATTTGTTGTTATAGCGAACACAATAATACATCATCTGTCAAAATTACAACTGTCTAACTATCACGGTTCATGAGATACAGCCTCGTGACGGACGGACAGACGGACAGACGGACAGACGGACAGTGAAGTCTCAGTAATAGGGTTCCGTTTTCACCCTTGGGGTAAAACAACACAAAATAAAAAAAAAAAAGTTTTTATCGTAACGTTGTGCCGGTATGTCTTTGAGTCTTGGGCTTTTTCAATATAAGCTACAGCATAAAGGATTGGCCGTTTTTTTTCAACCTTCGTGTAAATTAGAAAAAAAAAACATAAGCGAGAGCTACAGTACGTTACCAACGAACTGTTGGATACCCTATTCCCTATATTTTTGTATGTATCTATATGCGTTCGCCTCCCGCAGCCAGCCGATGTTCCAGAAACAAAATTCTTCTTTAGCAGACAGACAAAAATTCAATAATATTAATTTTGTGTGGTGTGATGTTCAATTAGTGCTGGCACAATAAAAAAAAGGCGTGCGCCACGCCCAAATTTGAGACTTTTTATTGCCAAGGCAATTAGCATGAGCTCAAAGACGTTCAATTTTATTCTTGCAGATCAATTTGAACAAAACAAGACAAATCTTAAATTTTTAAAAATTAGCTTTTGAATATAAATAGCGATTAAGGGTGTTTTTAACAATTCTTGGACCACACTCTGCTACGTTACCAAGGAACTTAAATCTAAGTGTTCATCCTTTTACTTCAAAATTGCGACCAATAGTTAAAAAATGTTAAAAAATTGATGCATTATACGACTTTTGACGGAAACGCCCTTTAAAAGTGGGCGTGTCTAATAAATTTGAAGCACTAACTGAGCTTTGATAATTAGTCAGTATTTAAGCATATGTGTAAAACTACAGCTGAATCGAGTAGTTTTTAAACGATCTTACCTGAACAAAGGTATTTTATCAAAATCACGCCTTTAAAAGTGGGCGTATTGAAAAAATTTACACAAGAAAATGTAGAGATATATTTTTCAAATAACAAACGGAAGGAAAAAGGTTTCAATTGAATATTGGTAGTACCTAAAATTTTTAAAAATACGTTTTTCGTTCTTTCATGAAAAGTGGGCGTAAGCCCACATATTCATTATAAATACCGTTTATTTACAAAAACCATTTTTTTATAAATTCTAGTGAAAAGTGGGCGTCAGCCACGCCCAAAATCAAATTTTTTGATTTCATACACAAGATGTTTATGTGCAAGTAATACCCACAAAAATTAATGTTTTTCGCTTTAATATAACAATTGTTATTTTATAAAAACAATACTGATGATTTTGTATGAAAAATGGGCGTCAGCCACGCCCAAACAGAAATTTTTTTATTTAATTGGAAGGAAGTTTAACTAAAGTTTACGTGTGCAAAATTTAAGTGTTATGCTTTTATCGTAACTGTACAAAAAACATAATTTAATTCTACCAAATTGAGGTTGTTCAACAAAAAAGGCGATTGTGGGCGGATTTTGCTGGTTCAAGAACTTAGCCTTACTTTTGAACCAAAGATTAAATGTACCAAATTTCAGCTTTCAAGCTCAAAAATTGCGACCTCTAGAGAGTATACATACGGACGGACGGACGGACGGACGGACGGACGGACGGACATGGCTAAATCGATTAAGCTTTTGATTCTGAGTCAGAATATATATACTTTTCTATACCTACGAAAACACACAACCGTAAAAAAGATTTAAGTTTGTTAAAAATTAACAAAGAAATTATTTATTTGTGTGTGTGTGTGTGTGTGTGTGTGTGTGTGTGTGTGTGTGTGTGTGTGTGTGTGTGTGTGTGTGTGTGTGTGTGTGTGTGTGTGTGTGTGTGTGTGTGTGTGTGTGTGTGTGTGTGTGTGTGTGTGTGTGTGTGTGTGTGTGTGTGTGTGTGTGTGTGTGTGTGTGTGTGTGTGTGTGTGTGTGTGTGTGTGTGTGTGTGTGTGTGTGTGTGTGTGTGTGTGTGTGTGTGTGTGTGTGTGTGTGTGTGTGTGTGTGTGTGTGTGTGTGTGTGTGTGTGTGTGTGTGTGTGTGTGTGTGTGTGTGTGTGTGTGTGTGTGTGTGTGTGTGTGTGTGTGTGTGTGTGTGTGTGTGTGTGTGTGTGTGTGTGTGTGTGTGTGTGTGTGTGTGTGTGTGTGTGTGTGTGTGTGTGTGTGTGTGTGTGTGTGTGTGTGTGTGTGTGTGTGTGTGTGTGTGTGTGTGTGTGTGTGTGTGTGTGTGTGTGTGTGTGTGTGTGTGTGTGTGTGTGTGTGTGTGTGTGTGTGTGTGTGTGTGTGTGTGTGTGTGTGTGTGTGTGTGTGTGTGTGTGTGTGTGTGTGTGTGTGTGTGTGTGTGTGTGTGTGTGTGTGTGTGTGTGTGTGTGTGTGTGTGTGTGTGTGTGTGTGTGTGTGTGTGTGTGTGTGTGTGTGTGTGTGTGTGTGTGTGTGTGTGTGTGTGTGTGTGTGTGTGTGTGTGTGTGTGTGTGTGTGTGTGTGTGTGTGTGTGTGTGTGTGTGTGTGTGTGTGTGTGTGTGTGTGTGTGTGTGTGTGTGTGTGTGTGTGTGTGTGTGTGTGTGTGTGTGTGTGTGTGTGTGTGTGTGTGTGTGTGTGTGTGTGTGTGTGTGTGTGTGTGTGTGTGTGTGTGTGTGTGTGTGTGTGTGTGTGTGTGTGTGTGTGTGTGTGTGTGTGTGTGTGTGTGTGTGTGTGTGTGTGTGTGTGTGTGTGTGTGTGTGTGTGTGTGTGTGTGTGTGTGTGTGTGTGTGTGTGTGTGTGTGTGTGTGTGTGTGTGTGTGTGTGTGTGTGTGTGTGTGTGTGTGTGTGTGTGTGTGTGTGTGTGTGTGTGTGTGTGTGTGTGTGTGTGTGTGTGTGTGTGTGTGTGTGTGTGTGTGTGTGTGTGTGTGTGTGTGTGTGTGTGTGTGTGTGTGTGTGTGTGTGTGTGTGTGTGTGTGTGTGTGTGTGTGTGTGTGTGTGTGTGTGTGTGTGTGTGTGTGTGTGTGTGTGTGTGTGTGTGTGTGTGTGTGTGTGTGTGTGTGTGTGTGTGTGTGTGTGTGTGTGTGTGTGTGTGTGTGTGTGTGTGTGTGTGTGTGTGTGTGTGTGTGTGTGTGTGTGTGTGTGTGTGTGTGTGTGTGTGTGTGTGTGTGTGTGTGTGTGTGTGTGTGTGTGTGTGTGTGTGTGTGTGTGTGTGTGTGTGTGTGTGTGTGTGTGTGTGTGTGTGTGTGTGTGTGTGTGTGTGTGTGTGTGTGTGTGTGTGTGTGTGTGTGTGTGTGTGTGTGTGTGTGTGTGTGTGTGTGTGTGTGTGTGTGTGTGTGTGTGTGTGTGTGTGTGTGTGTGTGTGTGTGTGTGTGTGTGTGTGTGTGTGTGTGTGTGTGTGTGTGTGTGTGTGTGTGTGTGTGTGTGTGTGTGTGTGTGTGTGTGTGTGTGTGTGTGTGTGTGTGTGTGTGTGTGTGTGTGTGTGTGTGTGTGTGTGTGTGTGTGTGTGTGTGTGTGTGTGTGTGTGTGTGTGTGTGTGTGTGTGTGTGTGTGTGTGTGTGTGTGTGTGTGTGTGTGTGTGTGTGTGTGTGTGTGTGTGTGTGTGTGTGTGTGTGTGTGTGTGTGTGTGTGTGTGTGTGTGTGTGTGTGTGTGTGTGTGTGTGTGTGTGTGTGTGTGTGTGTGTGTGTGTGTGTGTGTGTGTGTGTGTGTGTGTGTGTGTGTGTGTGTGTGTGTGTGTGTGTGTGTGTGTGTGTGTGTGTGTGTGTGTGTGTGTGTGTGTGTGTGTGTGTGTGTGTGTGTGTGTGTGTGTGTGTGTGTGTGTGTGTGTGTGTGTGTGTGTGTGTGTGTGTGTGTGTGTGTGTGTGTGTGTGTGTGTGTGTGTGTGTGTGTGTGTGTGTGTGTGTGTGTGTGTGTGTGTGTGTGTGTGTGTGTGTGTGTGTGTGTGTGTGTGTGTGTGTGTGTGTGTGTGTGTGTGTGTGTGTGTGTGTGTGTGTGTGTGTGTGTGTGTGTGTGTGTGTGTGTGTGTGTGTGTGTGTGTGTGTGTGTGTGTGTGTGTGTGTGTGTGTGTGTGTGTGTGTGTGTGTGTGTGTGTGTGTGTGTGTGTGTGTGTGTGTGTGTGTGTGTGTGTGTGTGTGTGTGTGTGTGTGTGTGTGTGTGTGTGTGTGTGTGTGTGTGTGTGTGTGTGTGTGTGTGTGTGTGTGTGTGTGTGTGTGTGTGTGTGTGTGTGTGTGTGTGTGTGTGTGTGTGTGTGTGTGTGTGTGTGTGTGTGTGTGTGTGTGTGTGTGTGTGTGTGTGTGTGTGTGTGTGTGTGTGTGTGTGTGTGTGTGTGTGTGTGTGTGTGTGTGTGTGTGTGTGTGTGTGTGTGTGTGTGTGTGTGTGTGTGTGTGTGTGTGTGTGTGTGTGTGTGTGTGTGTGTGTGTGTGTGTGTGTGTGTGTGTGTGTGTGTGTGTGTGTGTGTGTGTGTGTGTGTGTGTGTGTGTGTGTGTGTGTGTGTGTGTGTGTGTGTGTGTGTGTGTGTGTGTGTGTGTGTGTGTGTGTGTGTGTGTGTGTGTGTGTGTGTGTGTGTGTGTGTGTGTGTGTGTGTGTGTGTGTGTGTGTGTGTGTGTGTGTGTGTGTGTGTGTGTGTGTGTGTGTGTGTGTGTGTGTGTGTGTGTGTGTGTGTGTGTGTGTGTGTGTGTGTGTGTGTGTGTGTGTGTGTGTGTGTGTGTGTGTGTGTGTGTGTGTGTGTGTGTGTGTGTGTGTGTGTGTGTGTGTGTGTGTGTGTGTGTGTGTGTGTGTGTGTGTGTGTGTGTGTGTGTGTGTGTGTGTGTGTGTGTGTGTGTGTGTGTGTGTGTGTGTGTGTGTGTGTGTGTGTGTGTGTGTGTGTGTGTGTGTGTGTGTGTGTGTGTGTGTGTGTGTGTGTGTGTGTGTGTGTGTGTGTGTGTGTGTGTGTGTGTGTGTGTGTGTGTGTGTGTGTGTGTGTGTGTGTGTGTGTGTGTGTGTGTGTGTGTGTGTGTGTGTGTGTGTGTGTGTGTGTGTGTGTGTGTGTGTGTGTGTGTGTGTGTGTGTGTGTGTGTGTGTGTGTGTGTGTGTGTGTGTGTGTGTGTGTGTGTGTGTGTGTGTGTGTGTGTGTGTGTGTGTGTGTGTGTGTGTGTGTGTGTGTGTGTGTGTGTGTGTGTGTGTGTGTGTGTGTGTGTGTGTGTGTGTGTGTGTGTGTGTGTGTGTGTGTGTGTGTGTGTGTGTGTGTGTGTGTGTGTGTGTGTGTGTGTGTGTGTGTGTGTGTGTGTGTGTGTGTGTGTGTGTGTGTGTGTGTGTGTGTGTGTGTGTGTGTGTGTGTGTGTGTGTGTGTGTGTGTGTGTGTGTGTGTGTGTGTGTGTGTGTGTGTGTGTGTGTGTGTGTGTGTGTGTGTGTGTGTGTGTGTGTGTGTGTGTGTGTGTGTGTGTGTGTGTGTGTGTGTGTGTGTGTGTGTGTGTGTGTGTGTGTGTGTGTGTGTGTGTGTGTGTGTGTGTGTGTGTGTGTGTGTGTGTGTGTGTGTGTGTGTGTGTGTGTGTGTGTGTGTGTGTGTGTGTGTGTGTGTGTGTGTGTGTGTGTGTGTGTGTGTGTGTGTGTGTGTGTGTGTGTGTGTGTGTGTGTGTGTGTGTGTGTGTGTGTGTGTGTGTGTGTGTGTGTGTGTGTGTGTGTGTGTGTGTGTGTGTGTGTGTGTGTGTGTGTGTGTGTGTGTGTGTGTGTGTGTGTGTGTGTGTGTGTGTGTGTGTGTGTGTGTGTGTGTGTGTGTGTGTGTGTGTGTGTGTGTGTGTGTGTGTGTGTGTGTGTGTGTGTGTGTGTGTGTGTGTGTGTGTGTGTGTGTGTGTGTGTGTGTGTGTGTGTGTGTGTGTGTGTGTGTGTGTGTGTGTGTGTGTGTGTGTGTGTGTGTGTGTGTGTGTGTGTGTGTGTGTGTGTGTGTGTGTGTGTGTGTGTGTGTGTGTGTGTGTGTGTGTGTGTGTGTGTGTGTGTGTGTGTGTGTGTGTGTGTGTGTGTGTGTGTGTGTGTGTGTGTGTGTGTGTGTGTGTGTGTGTGTGTGTGTGTGTGTGTGTGTGTGTGTGTGTGTGTGTGTGTGTGTGTGTGTGTGTGTGTGTGTGTGTGTGTGTGTGTGTGTGTGTGTGTGTGTGTGTGTGTGTGTGTGTGTGTGTGTGTGTGTGTGTGTGTGTGTGTGTGTGTGTGTGTGTGTGTGTGTGTGTGTGTGTGTGTGTGTGTGTGTGTGTGTGTGTGTGTGTGTGTGTGTGTGTGTGTGTGTGTGTGTGTGTGTGTGTGTGTGTGTGTGTGTGTGTGTGTGTGTGTGTGTGTGTGTGTGTGTGTGTGTGTGTGTGTGTGTGTGTGTGTGTGTGTGTGTGTGTGTGTGTGTGTGTGTGTGTGTGTGTGTGTGTGTGTGTGTGTGTGTGTGTGTGTGTGTGTGTGTGTGTGTGTGTGTGTGTGTGTGTGTGTGTGTGTGTGTGTGTGTGTGTGTGTGTGTGTGTGTGTGTGTGTGTGTGTGTGTGTGTGTGTGTGTGTGTGTGTGTGTGTGTGTGTGTGTGTGTGTGTGTGTGTGTGTGTGTGTGTGTGTGTGTGTGTGTGTGTGTGTGTGTGTGTGTGTGTGTGTGTGTGTGTGTGTGTGTGTGTGTGTGTGTGTGTGTGTGTGTGTGTGTGTGTGTGTGTGTGTGTGTGTGTGTGTGTGTGTGTGTGTGTGTGTGTGTGTGTGTGTGTGTGTGTGTGTGTGTGTGTGTGTGTGTGTGTGTGTGTGTGTGTGTGTGTGTGTGTGTGTGTGTGTGTGTGTGTGTGTGTGTGTGTGTGTGTGTGTGTGTGTGTGTGTGTGTGTGTGTGTGTGTGTGTGTGTGTGTGTGTGTGTGTGTGTGTGTGTGTGTGTGTGTGTGTGTGTGTGTGTGTGTGTGTGTGTGTGTGTGTGTGTGTGTGTGTGTGTGTGTGTGTGTGTGTGTGTGTGTGTGTGTGTGTGTGTGTGTGTGTGTGTGTGTGTGTGTGTGTGTGTGTGTGTGTGTGTGTGTGTGTGTGTGTGTGTGTGTGTGTGTGTGTGTGTGTGTGTGTGTGTGTGTGTGTGTGTGTGTGTGTGTGTGTGTGTGTGTGTGTGTGTGTGTGTGTGTGTGTGTGTGTGTGTGTGTGTGTGTGTGTGTGTGTGTGTGTGTGTGTGTGTGTGTGTGTGTGTGTGTGTGTGTGTGTGTGTGTGTGTGTGTGTGTGTGTGTGTGTGTGTGTGTGTGTGTGTGTGTGTGTGTGTGTGTGTGTGTGTGTGTGTGTGTGTGTGTGTGTGTGTGTGTGTGTGTGTGTGTGTGTGTGTGTGTGTGTGTGTGTGTGTGTGTGTGTGTGTGTGTGTGTGTGTGTGTGTGTGTGTGTGTGTGTGTGTGTGTGTGTGTGTGTGTGTGTGTGTGTGTGTGTGTGTGTGTGTGTGTGTGTGTGTGTGTGTGTGTGTGTGTGTGTGTGTGTGTGTGTGTGTGTGTGTGTGTGTGTGTGTGTGTGTGTGTGTGTGTGTGTGTGTGTGTGTGTGTGTGTGTGTGTGTGTGTGTGTGTGTGTGTGTGTGTGTGTGTGTGTGTGTGTGTGTGTGTGTGTGTGTGTGTGTGTGTGTGTGTGTGTGTGTGTGTGTGTGTGTGTGTGTGTGTGTGTGTGTGTGTGTGTGTGTGTGTGTGTGTGTGTGTGTGTGTGTGTGTGTGTGTGTGTGTGTGTGTGTGTGTGTGTGTGTGTGTGTGTGTGTGTGTGTGTGTGTGTGTGTGTGTGTGTGTGTGTGTGTGTGTGTGTGTGTGTGTGTGTGTGTGTGTGTGTGTGTGTGTGTGTGTGTGTGTGTGTGTGTGTGTGTGTGTGTGTGTGTGTGTGTGTGTGTGTGTGTGTGTGTGTGTGTGTGTGTGTGTGTGTGTGTGTGTGTGTGTGTGTGTGTGTGTGTGTGTGTGTGTGTGTGTGTGTGTGTGTGTGTGTGTGTGTGTGTGTGTGTGTGTGTGTGTGTGTGTGTGTGTGTGTGTGTGTGTGTGTGTGTGTGTGTGTGTGTGTGTGTGTGTGTGTGTGTGTGTGTGTGTGTGTGTGTGTGTGTGTGTGTGTGTGTGTGTGTGTGTGTGTGTGTGTGTGTGTGTGTGTGTGTGTGTGTGTGTGTGTGTGTGTGTGTGTGTGTGTGTGTGTGTGTGTGTGTGTGTGTGTGTGTGTGTGTGTGTGTGTGTGTGTGTGTGTGTGTGTGTGTGTGTGTGTGTGTGTGTGTGTGTGTGTGTGTGTGTGTGTGTGTGTGTGTGTGTGTGTGTGTGTGTGTGTGTGTGTGTGTGTGTGTGTGTGTGTGTGTGTGTGTGTGTGTGTGTGTGTGTGTGTGTGTGTGTGTGTGTGTGTGTGTGTGTGTGTGTGTGTGTGTGTGTGTGTGTGTGTGTGTGTGTGTGTGTGTGTGTGTGTGTGTGTGTGTGTGTGTGTGTGTGTGTGTGTGTGTGTGTGTGTGTGTGTGTGTGTGTGTGTGTGTGTGTGTGTGTGTGTGTGTGTGTGTGTGTGTGTGTGTGTGTGTGTGTGTGTGTGTGTGTGTGTGTGTGTGTGTGTGTGTGTGTGTGTGTGTGTGTGTGTGTGTGTGTGTGTGTGTGTGTGTGTGTGTGTGTGTGTGTGTGTGTGTGTGTGTGTGTGTGTGTGTGTGTGTGTGTGTGTGTGTGTGTGTGTGTGTGTGTGTGTGTGTGTGTGTGTGTGTGTGTGTGTGTGTGTGTGTGTGTGTGTGTGTGTGTGTGTGTGTGTGTGTGTGTGTGTGTGTGTGTGTGTGTGTGTGTGTGTGTGTGTGTGTGTGTGTGTGTGTGTGTGTGTGTGTGTGTGTGTGTGTGTGTGTGTGTGTGTGTGTGTGTGTGTGTGTGTGTGTGTGTGTGTGTGTGTGTGTGTGTGTGTGTGTGTGTGTGTGTGTGTGTGTGTGTGTGTGTGTGTGTGTGTGTGTGTGTGTGTGTGTGTGTGTGTGTGTGTGTGTGTGTGTGTGTGTGTGTGTGTGTGTGTGTGTGTGTGTGTGTGTGTGTGTGTGTGTGTGTGTGTGTGTGTGTGTGTGTGTGTGTGTGTGTGTGTGTGTGTGTGTGTGTGTGTGTGTGTGTGTGTGTGTGTGTGTGTGTGTGTGTGTGTGTGTGTGTGTGTGTGTGTGTGTGTGTGTGTGTGTGTGTGTGTGTGTGTGTGTGTGTGTGTGTGTGTGTGTGTGTGTGTGTGTGTGTGTGTGTGTGTGTGTGTGTGTGTGTGTGTGTGTGTGTGTGTGTGTGTGTGTGTGTGTGTGTGTGTGTGTGTGTGTGTGTGTGTGTGTGTGTGTGTGTGTGTGTGTGTGTGTGTGTGTGTGTGTGTGTGTGTGTGTGTGTGTGTGTGTGTGTGTGTGTGTGTGTGTGTGTGTGTGTGTGTGTGTGTGTGTGTGTGTGTGTGTGTGTGTGTGTGTGTGTGTGTGTGTGTGTGTGTGTGTGTGTGTGTGTGTGTGTGTGTGTGTGTGTGTGTGTGTGTGTGTGTGTGTGTGTGTGTGTGTGTGTGTGTGTGTGTGTGTGTGTGTGTGTGTGTGTGTGTGTGTGTGTGTGTGTGTGTGTGTGTGTGTGTGTGTGTGTGTGTGTGTGTGTGTGTGTGTGTGTGTGTGTGTGTGTGTGTGTGTGTGTGTGTGTGTGTGTGTGTGTGTGTGTGTGTGTGTGTGTGTGTGTGTGTGTGTGTGTGTGTGTGTGTGTGTGTGTGTGTGTGTGTGTGTGTGTGTGTGTGTGTGTGTGTGTGTGTGTGTGTGTGTGTGTGTGTGTGTGTGTGTGTGTGTGTGTGTGTGTGTGTGTGTGTGTGTGTGTGTGTGTGTGTGTGTGTGTGTGTGTGTGTGTGTGTGTGTGTGTGTGTGTGTGTGTGTGTGTGTGTGTGTGTGTGTGTGTGTGTGTGTGTGTGTGTGTGTGTGTGTGTGTGTGTGTGTGTGTGTGTGTGTGTGTGTGTGTGTGTGTGTGTGTGTGTGTGTGTGTGTGTGTGTGTGTGTGTGTGTGTGTGTGTGTGTGTGTGTGTGTGTGTGTGTGTGTGTGTGTGTGTGTGTGTGTGTGTGTGTGTGTGTGTGTGTGTGTGTGTGTGTGTGTGTGTGTGGTTTTATTAACAATGAGAGCACGGAGCAGATTAATAAGAGACTGCAACACGCAAATTATGATGTATATGTGTACATATATGTATGTTCCATATGTTTGTTAGCTCAGAACTTCCACTCGTGATTAAATAAAAAATTAGTTAATGTTGAACGATGAATGGTCGGAATAATTATTTATTACAACTTTAAGTTATTATTGTTGTTATTTCTGATTTTCGTTACGAAATAAAAACATTTATAAAAGGAACAGTATTCTTATTATTTTATAAACTTATAACTCAAATTGAGGCAAGACAATTAAAATAATTATAGGCAGAGCACTTAGAGCACGTTGCTTCCTCGTTTAACATCTCGTATGTAACAATTAGCAAGTAAAATGACAAATTCGATGTATCAAATTAAAAAATTAAGCGATACAAATTACGATTCGTGGATAATCTTAAACAAAAGTGTACTTATACACAACGAATTATAGAGCTATGTTTCTGTAGGTTCTGTGAAGCCAGAGCCGGCCAAAGAAGAGTAAACCAAACTTTGGAGCACAAAATATGAAAAGGCACTAGCTACCATTTGTTTATGCGTAAAGCCTTCACAAATCAATTACATAGAAAATTTTAAGACATCCGCCGATGATTGGAAAACCTTGGAAAGTATTCATAACACCAACAGGACCGGCGAGGAAAGTTACTTATTTCAAGCAATTACTACAATTAAAAATTGAAGGTAATAATGTTCAACAACATATTAATTGTTTCTTCGATTTGGCAGAGAAAAGCAAGGAACTAAACATTGAGCTGCAAGATGATGGCGATAATCCTACTGTCCAGTTTACCGAGCACTTATGAGAACTTCATCATCGCAATCGAGGCACGTGACAAACTTCCGTCGGTAGAAGCTTTGAAAGTAAAGCTTCTTGAGGAAGGCCAGCGCCGTGTAGAAAATGAACCTGACGAATATTCATTAGAAAAAGCATTATATTTGCACAATAAAAATAAAAAGAATAAACATGCACATTCTGCACAGCAAATGCTTTCTAAATCAAATGGTTCGTCTGACAGACGTTCTTTCAACGTCAGGTGCTTTCGCTATAAGCGAATAGGTCACATGGCTTCGAATTGTCACGGAAAGCAGAAACACAATTCTAGTGTCACTTCAGCGTTTGCAGTATTGAATTCAACACGTGTAAGAGAATTCGATACGAATACATGGTTAGTGGATAGTGGGTCCACAAGTCACTTGTGCTGTGACAGAAAAAGTTTTCTTTTTGTACGGACCACGTGGAGAGAATCGAGTTAGCTGGTGGGAAATTTATTAACTCGGCAGGAATCGGCGACATAGATTTATTCGCAAATAGTAAAATCACATTAAAAAAGTCTTGTTTGTACCCGATCTAGCAATGAATTTTATTTCGGTAAGTAAGGCAACCAGCGCTGGAAAAAAAATTGTCTTTGTAGATAATCATGCCCAAATAATCGATGGCTCATCTATTGAGTTGCTGTGCGCCACCAAGGTGAACAACGTTTATGCTTTTAAAGAAACGCAATTTAATGCACTTGCTGCTGGTGAAAAAAGTTTCGATGGTCGTGATGCTTGTGTTGCTGAGAGTACAGCTGGCGCTTTCAATGTTGTGGGGCAGCGTGTTCTGATTTTGATGTTTTTTTTTTTTTTTTTTTTTTTTTTTTTTTTTATAATGCACTCGCACTCAAAGGGTTATTAATACCTTTATAATGAATTAACATGTGCGAGCGAGGAAAGAGAAGGAATAGAAAGATAGGAAAGAAAGGTGGTACAGTGGTTTGAGATTTTAGGTGTTAATTATCTCATGGAAATTCCACGGGTGGCATCCAGTTGAAACTTGGGAAATAAATAAAAATTGATGTTGATTGAAATCATGGTAATGTTTTTGCTGTGGGGGATGGGATAAAATTTTTGCATTGTGGCATCAAAGGTATGGACACCTTAATGGAGGAAGCCTGCATAATTTGTTCAACAAAAACATGATTCGTGGTGTGAGTTCCCGAAAAATCAACAAAACTACTATAAAATTTTAGGTCTGTCTGGGAGGAAAAATGTCATCATTACCGTTTGCGCTTTCAGAGAATCGAAGTAATTCACTGCTATCAATTTTTCACACAGACATTTGTGGGCCGATTAGGAATGTGTCAAATGGAGGCGCTAAATATTTTTTGACTTTTATTGATGACCACTCGTATGATATTCGATTACTTTTTACGTCAAAAAAGTGACGCTTTAAAATATTTCAAGTTTTTTAAGGTCATGGCAGAAAAACAGACCGGTAAAAAATTAAAATTCTGAGAAGCGATAACGGCAAAGAATATGTAAATAAAGATTTTGACAATTACCTTAACCACAATGATATACAGCTTCAATTAACTTCTCCGTATACCCCACAGCGGAACGGTTGCGCTGAGAGAGCAAACAGGACAAATTAACGACTTGGCATTTTAGTTTCGGGCTGCCCTTCTGAAAATGGTATGGATTTATTTGAATTTTCTGTGAAGCTATGTGCATTTCTTAATGTTAATATAAGAGCCGAGGATTTTGCAAAAATTTTTAGACTTGCTAGTGATAGTAATATTTTACTTATTAAATTTCTCTCCGTTGCAACGAGAGATCGTGTCATAAATTATTTCGCTCTTTCGCCTCCATTGACCCTTGACAAAATTTGTCCTGGCTTGTGTATCGAATCTAGACTTTATCTCAACGAAAATCTCACCAAAAAAATGTATAGTGCTCGGAAAGTTTGCGTGGATCTACTCAAAAAAGGCAAAATTAAATCATTCAGTGCCGGTTTCAAGTTCTTTAAAATTATAAATGTTGATTGATCATCTAAAATTATTTCTTCAGAATCCGACATCTTAAATAACATTTGTCTTAATAATAATTCTCATGCAAGTACTTCAAGTGCTTTTGTTGCTGGAATAACTGCACCGAATGATACTATACCTAGCCGCACTGATGAGTCCAGAAGTAATGTACCCAATACAACCTCTAAGCTGAAAGTTTAGTTTTATTATGCTTAAATTGTTTATAACACGATACAATTATTGTTATTAATGTTATTATTATGAATATTGTTTTATTTTTCTTTATTTGCACTTTTTTCTTTTTCTCTCTTTCTTTCTTATCGCTTTATAGAAAATTACTATCTACTATAAAATTATATCATGTTATAATAATTTATCATTGATTTGTTTGTAAACCTTTACTTTCATTTATAATTTTGATCAATAAATTTTTTTCTCTTTATCGTAATATAAACTCTATTGTTATTTCATTGACGCTTATATTTCATCCAACTACTATACTTAAATAATTATTAACACAACACAATGGCTGATTTAATCGCTGGAGCACAAGCAAGTGACTCTAGTTACCTTAGGGACAAACTTAAAAATCGGAAGAGTTTTCTTAATATTGGTCATTTTTACAGCCAAAGTTTTTGTCTTAACAATAAAGATTCCAAGTTTAATGAAATTAAATCTATTCTCAGTGGTCACTATTTAGACATTATTGGTGTCTCAGAAACTTGGCTCAAAACATATCATAGTGATGCGGCTGTTGACATCTGTGGCTACAAAATTTATAGAATGGATAGACAGCGTGTCAGAGGCGGTGGGGTGGCTTTGTACATTGATGAACAAATTAAACCTAAAAGAATTTTAAAGTGATCCGAACCTGGTATTGAGTTCATTTTAGCGGAAATTCATTCTGGTGATAGTAAAATTATAGTTGGTGTTATTTATCTCCCTAAGGGTGAATTTTCTAAAGTTGAACCGGTTCTTACGGATTTAACGCAAAAATATAATAACATTTACATTATTGGTGACTTTAATTTTAATCTTATGGATAGTAACAAAAAGCTTTCATGTGATAATTTGTTAGGTAGATGTAACTTGGCCGCAATTCATAACAATATTCCAACGCACTTCGATACTTTTCACATCCTTAATGGATCTTACGATTTTACATAACCCCGACGTAGTACATTATAAGGATCAGTTCTGGATACCAGCAATATCTAAACATGCTTTTATTTTTGTTTCCTTAGATATAATTCCTGAAATTGTTGACATTGAAGTGAAAATTAGGGATTTTAATGCGATAAATATAAATCAGTTACGGAGCAGTGTTTCAGAGATTAATTTTGATCGTCTTTATTGTACGGGTATGATTTTTTGGTGCCTCTTAAAATTATCAAACCTAAGAAAACTAATCCTTTAACCTCTCCTCGATTTGCCAGTGCTATTAGCTTAAGGGAACTTTCTTTTAGAGCATATCGTAGCAATCCTTCTCAGAATACCTGGAAAACATATTGTAATGTAGTATGCTTAC